>CM076583.1:209250097-209345097 GCA_034641835.2 Pinus albicaulis | reverse complement strand
TGGTCTATTTTTCCTAAAACAATGTCGCGATCTGAATCTTACACCTTCCTTCACCTCTGTCAACCATAGGTTACACAGTCAAAACACTCACAAGGCATTCGACCGACTCGGTAAATACCTAATCTGATTTTTTGGGTAATTTTCTGGTTGGCCATTTCTTTCTCCTTTTTCACTCCTTCCACACTTGCTAGTATTTATCTCATCCATCTCCTCCCTTTTTTGCAGGTTTAGTCTTGATGATGAGTCTTGGCTAGAGTTTATACGTAGACATAAAAATGGACATTGTGGAGATTCTGAATACCCCTCCTCAAAACTCACACCATAGAAATATTCAAAAAAAAACCTCCTTTTTAATAACCATTTTGTTATTTTTTATAAAATAAAAAAAAATCCAAAAGTATATCTTAATATTTAACCAACATGGCATCTTTTTATCCTTATAATAAAACCACTCTTTTTTATATATATATATATATATATATATATATATATATATATATATATATATATATATATCCTTCCAACTTTTACAAGCTTACCATTTTAAAATATCTATTCCCCACGTGACTTTAATGCTTCATAAAATTTATTTTCGAATAAAATATTTCAAACCCTTAAACTTTCCCTAACCTTTAACCTTGTAATCCTCATATTTAAAAAAAAACTCTCATTTTTCTCTATCTTTGGGCTAACGTATGAAAGGTGGCATTCTAGCACACTTGTTTATATGGAGGACCCATGCTTGTCTGCTAATGCACCTGGTAAGGAAGTAATGACATGTGCATGCAAAACACATAAACTGGGGAGTTATAATGTGACCTCCGCTACTCCCCACTTGCATTATAACATGAATTTAATATTTCTTCAGTGTTTTACTTTAGGCCTCACAGATTAAAAAAAAAAAAGTTATATTATTACGCAAAATCCAAGTACAAATTCTCTCAAACTTTAGTTCTCCCACGGATCCTCATACTCGACCTCAACAATGAGATCTAATTTGATGGAAATTCAGAGAAGAGGAAACATAAATTACCAAACAGAAACAATGTTCTATTTATAAACTTTCTCACATACATATTAGTTGGGTTGCCTCATACATCTCACAATGAGCCAACCACAAGTATATAAAGTTCTAATTTACTAAATATGAAATCTTGCAATCTCCAAATAAACATGACTCGAATTCAACTAAATTGGTCATGCAAACACACACTAAATTATACTTTTCCAAATATTGAATAAACTCGAACTAACTCACATTGCCTCTAATTAACTCACAGTCTTAATATACACCGCACTGCATATGGGAGTAACTACTATTTCAAACATCTCAGAGAGTGTATAGTTCTATATTAAACTCGTAACTTCTCTTCATTTTGTTGTTCTGGAAATGATATGGAGCTTTTTCACAAGTAAGGAGAGGTTCCCTCTGAGCACTTTCTCGTTGCCCATAATAAAAAATATTCACATGCTGGCAGAGCTCCCACTGCAAGCCTTCACATCTTCTTCTATGAAACACAGTGCACTCATGTATGCCTATCCCATTTATTCCCTCTCCTTACTTGTTTCCTCTCTAGAGATGGCTAAGGAATTTCTCAAAATGCATGATATTCTTTTTATAAGAAAGGCTCCATCAACCACTATGAATAATTTGTCATTTAATTTTACGTACCTCTCCTTTGCTCTGTATAGCCCCTACTGGATGTTAAATATAACTAATTACTCCCACATGCAAATCAGTCTATATATAAGTTCAGTCTTATATTTGGTAATGTTAAAATTAGTAAGTGTTTTTCATGTTGAGATAAGGATTAGTTGAGTCACGAATTAAAAAGTATAAATACCTTAGGTGGGTTCATTGTCATTAATTCATGTGTGTGATCAATGGAGATATCAGTAGCTCATTTTTTCTTTTATGTACATCAATTTTTTATTTCCTCCGTTGGCTTTCCATGAAATTGGTATCAGAGCGAGGTTCCACAAAGTCATGGGAGAGGTCAGGAAATAAAAAATGCTCTAAATGGAGAAAAAAAAATGTTACCTGATCGAAGATACAGTTGTCACACACCCAATATATTGGATATAGAGAATTATAACGTAGGTTATCCAATAGGAAGGTCACATTAGAAGTCAGAAAGTTGTGTAGTTCCATAGGAACATGAGTTAATTTTCCCTTTTTTGTGTTCGAAAACTAGCGGGAAAATTATTTCTTGTAAAGGGAATTATCACACACTATAATTGCAATCCACAATGCATTAACGTGAAAATTAAATGTATTATAAAATCCGAAGCTGAAATCATATTATGGGACAACTCACGAAGTTTTTTTCTAGAGTTATTTTAAAAATTCATGAGAGTAATTTATATGTTTGAGTGGAATAGTTTATTAAAAGAGAATTTTTTATAAAAAAATATAAAGGGTTTATTAGAAAATTTAGAAATGGTTTTTAAAAGAGGTTTTATAAAGGTACGAAAGGGATTTCTTAAGAAGGTTTTATTATAAAGAGTTTGATAAATGTTTGAAAATTGACTTTGAAGATAATTGTTTTTTATCGAAAGGGTTTTATTATTTGAAGAAAGGATTTTTTTTTAATGATGGTTTCATCAAGTTTCCAACCATAGTTCCCACTATTTATAGGGAAGAATTATGATATTTGGACCATTAATTTTGAGACAACGTTAAAGGATCATGATGCTTGGGATTATATCAAGATTGGATTTCCTGAACTCAAGAATGAAGAAGCTCAATGATCCCTCAATAGTGTAGATATGGAGAAATTGAGGATTAAAAAAAATAAGAATACACAAGAACTACAACTTATCCAACAAGGAGAGGACCAAGAAATATTCTATAAGATCGTGAACATATCTTTAGAATAAAGAGTGTGGGATACCTTGGCCATGAGCTATAAAGGTATGGCCAAAGTCAATATTTTTTAAGTTGTAGAATACTAGAAGAGATTTTGAAATTTTTTAGATGAAGGAAACAAAGGATATTGATTCATTTCTTAATTGAGTTTTGATTATTATAAACTAGTTAAAGATTTATGGTGATGGCATTCAAGATAAAATAAATATTGAGAAGGTCTTCGTATATTTCTCTACTATTTTGGATATTGTAGTAGTATTTATTGAATAAGATAACTTTTTGGCATCACTGACAGTTGATGAATTGATCGGATTACTTGTATCCCATGAGCCAATGATAGAAATAAAAAAAGGATTCATCCTTACAAACCAATTTTAAATTCTAGGTTTCTATCTCAATAGATAGAGATGAAGGAAAAGGTAGATCAAGAGGCAGAGGATGAGGTGGAAAAATGGTTGTCATAGAGGTGGCAAAGAACAAGTGGAACAAGAAAGTGGAAGAAAGTATAGAAGCATAAAAAATAATCAAAGATTCTACAAATCAAAGGTGATATTTTATTATTGTAATAAATGTGGTCACTATGCATGTGATCGCAAGAATAGGATAATAGATCAAGAAAAGTAGATAGCAAATGTAACTACAAAGAATACTGTCTCCATGTTCCTAGGTTTTCATACCATGTATGGTCCTTTTGATAATGTTTGGCTATTAGGTAGTGGTTTAAGTTACCACATGACTAGAAAAAACAATATCGTTGCAAATATACATTATTCGGTCAATAAAAAGGTAAAATTATGGACTGACAAGACTTTTGATGTATATGGTAAAGGAGTGGTAAAATTATGACAAATCAAGAGGAGTTAAAGACAATTTTAGAGGTATGTTATGTCCCTAGTCTCATACATAATCTGATAAGTGTTGGTCAATTGATGTAGAAAGGGTACATATTTAGTCTTGAGGGACAAGATTGTTTTATACGTGAGAAGCACCCAATCAAATATCTAATAGAAAAAGGTACATATGACAAGGAAAGAACTATTTCCTCTAATCATGAATTACATAACTTAGGTAATTTATTTTACGGTTGGATGTTGTGATGATTATTGGATATGTAACTTTCGGTTTGGACATTTTCATTTCTTTATTTTGATATTATTGCATAAAAAATAGATGGATAGAGTATTACCTCCCATCAAAGAACTCTGTAGAAACATCTTGAAAGTTTCCCAAAGGGATTTTCATACAAAGGAAAGAAGCCATTAGAGTTGTTTCATATAGACCTGTGTGGACCCATGTGGACCCAACTGGTTAGTGGAAGTTCTTACTTCCTCACTTTTGTGGATGATTTCAAAACATAGACATGGATCTATTATTTGAATTAGACTTATGAGAATTTTTCAAAGCTCAAAGAATTCAAAGTCATAGTAGAGAAGTAGAGTGAATGTCATATCAAAGTATTTAGAGACAATTGTGATGAAGAATATGATTCTAATGAATTCCATAATTACTACAAACAACATGGAATTAGAAGGAAATTTACAACCAAATAAATGCCGCAAAAGAATCATGTAGTAGAGATAAAGAACATAAAAATTATGAACATGGAAAGAAGCATGCTAAAACCAAGAAACGTGTCAAATAATTATTGGGAAGAAACAGATGCATGCATTTTTTATGTGGAAAATAAATCTACTACAAAGAGCGTGATGAACATAGTTCCAAAAGAAGCATGGTTAGGTATGCCTTGCAGTGTGTCTCATCTTAGAGTGTTTGGATGTCTATGATATGCACATGCACCTAAAGAGATAAGAGGAAATTTAGATGATAAAAATGAAAAATCCATATTTATTTCTTTTAGTGAGAAATGAAAAGCTTATAAATTTTATAATCTTGTCAAACAAAAGACTATAATAAATAAAGATGTTGTTTTCAAAGAACAAAAGTCATGGAATAGAAGCTTAGACAAATCAATTGATTCAAGAGTACCACTCATTGAATAAGAGGATGAATAAAAAGATGAGCAGTATGTATGATAGGAGAAGACACCAAACAAACTCATGCCAAGAGGGACTCTAATATTTTTTGAACAACGTGGATCTTTAAGTAGATCAGTAGATAGAAATACACCTAGCTACCAATTAGGTTATGAATGAAGAAATGGTAAGAGAAAAATGAGAGGTACCCAAGATAATTATGACTATTTAGATGTTAGTTCAATTTTTTCATTTTTTTCATTTCAACCTTCATCGTTTTAAGAAGCTATCAAAGATGAGAATTCTGTGCAAGCCATGGATTAATAAATAGAATATATAGAGAAGAATGAATCCTTGGATTTGGTTTATTTAAAAAAATATGAGAATATCATTGGTGTTAAATGGGTGTACAAGAAAAATTTTATTAAGAAAGGAGAGATTGAAATATTTAAAGCAAGGCTTGTAACACAAGGGTTCCCGTAGAAACCAGCGATAGACATTGTAGAAAATTTTCTTCAGGTTGTCAGTTTGGACACGGTAAGAGAATTATTGGTAACAAAAAATCATAACAAGTGGAAAGTGTGTAATATGGATGTGAAATCAACTTTCTTAAAGTGTATTTTTTGAAGAATAAATCTATTTGAAACAACCTCCAGGTTGTGAAGTCGAAGTTCGTGAAGATAAAGTTTACAGATTTAGGAAAGCCCTCTATGGAATGAAATAAGCTTCAAGAGCATGGTATAGAGAAACTGATAGTTATATGATCATGAATGGATTTTTAGGTAGTGGAATTGTACCAACATTGGACACAATAGGTAAATGAGCACTCAAAAATTTTATTATTTATTTATATCAGGATGACATGATTTATACTTGTGATTTTGAATTAGATGAGTTTAAAGAAACAATGAATAAATAGTTTTAAATTGTAGATTTCTTTTCTAACAAAATATTTTCTTGGAATATAAGTTGAGAATCATAGAAACGAATTTTTATTTCTTAAAATAAATATGCAAAATAACTGATGAAGAAATTTAGGATGGAAAATTGTAAACATCCTTCTACACCAGTAGAAACAGGTAAAAGTTTACATAAGGATGATGAAGGATCAGATGGCAATGCAAATATATTCAAAATATTGGTTGGAAGACTTATCTATCTTATAGCCACAAGAAAAAATACTAGGCAAGGAGTTAATTTGATTTCTAGATTTATGGACTCTCCAAAACACTCGTATTGGAATGTTGGCAAAAGGAATTTGAGAAACATAGATAAGGATACAAGTTGTGGCATATTTTATTCAAGCACAAAAAATAAATATTTGGTTGGATATACTAACAATGTTCTTGCAGAAAATTTGGATAATAGTGTTAGGAAAACTACTAAGGGGGGGGGGGGGGTGGTCTGGGTGAATGAATATTTTAAACACACTTCAAAATTTCTTTCCTTGTTCTGATTTCCATATGCTATTTTTATTCAGGTAACCCACGTATGTACTCGAGTGTGACGAAGATAAACTGTGTATATCTAGTTAACTATATTTTGATATATTTCACCATCTATTAATCTTTAGCCAGTGCATCATTACTTCATTTTTAATTAATTAAGGAGAAACCATGAAAAGTAAATAAAAAAAATATAATCAACACATAAGAGACATATAAACAAACATGAACACCAAGATTTTAGCTGGAAACCCAATGTGGGAGAAAAAAACCCTTTTTTTCATCTTTTTCTTCTTCTTTTATTATAAATAAAAACATCTTACAATATTCTATTAGCACTGACTTAAACCAATACACATACACCTAGCTAAAGAATTCTACAACCTTCTCTCATTCTCCATTACCTACTGGAAGGGAGATCCAACACCATGACTCTGTTTACTGGCTCCTACCGAAAGGGTGGACCACATTTCAAAATATTTTAGATTATATCCACTTTCGTCACTAAGCTCAATACCAAATAATAATTTAGAGACGAATCAGGAAATGAAATCACCTAACCAACCTAAAAAATATTTGAATCTCAATCAACCAATGCAATCAAATCAAATCATATGTAATGTAGACCATGATACCAAACCATACATTGTTGGTTATCATAGAAATCAATTACTGCCACTTTAAACCCTAATCAAATACATGTAAAAATGTATACGATACTTTTCTGAAGTAAACTACTATATGTATGTGATTCGTATGAAGAAGACTTGTGTACAGATCTCAATACACTGAGAGTTGAAATTGAACCCTTCTAACACTAAAACAGTCACTGAACCACATATTGAAACAATAAAATATCACTAAGCCAATAAAATTTATCAACATAGTAGCATCATCAAAAATATTTCATTCCATAACCCACTCATATTAATCAGTATTGTCAAAAAAAAGATTATCATGATAAACACGTCATTGACAGATAGTAGCAACAAGAACAAAATTGATCAAATATTATCAACAACCCATAATTGAAAACCATAACATATATACTTTACTTTCACAAAGTGTATTATTATGTGTACGATATATATATGTTTAAAATAGATGTACAAATTATAAACATACTGAAAAAAACATCGCAGATTATATACGCGAATACCTAGAAGAAGATCCACGTATGTAAGAGTAACATGGATGAAAATCGCATACAGATATGAAATCACTGAATTAAACTTTCGTTGCACAACACAACATATTTTAAACCAGAATCTCGGAATACGCACTATTACAGTCACGCATAATTACACAATCATTTTAAATCTATCAAATCATAAAAATATTAACTAATATGCATTAATTTTAGATCCATCAAATCTTATCCATATCCATGTTCCCTGGTCCACACCTATTTGAAATCAAATATTTCATAAGAAAATAAAAGATTGCACACTTAACAACTTGATCTCCCTCTCCTTATATAGCTTTAGCCTTAACCAATACCTTAGTTCAATCCCTTGATAATGTTCTTAGTATTCTTTGGTATGATTAGCTAATCATTCTCATAGTCATTACTAGGGCCCAATAACATGGTAAAGACCATTAGTATTCAAATTAACATGGTGCAGATTATGTACATGAATTATCTTCATCATAGTTGTGTATATACGTGACATTTCTTCAGAGTGCCTATGTATACGTTCTAAAAAATCACCTTTATAATTTCTCTATCTATGAGCTTGACATTGTATTGATGATTTTGGGCTTGTAAGAATTCAGGGTAACTCGCCGATATCAAGTCCAAACTAGACCTCACATTATTTGAAGTAGGAGTCTGAGTAGTGGGGTGTTTAATGATATGCCTCAGATTGCAAAAAGCATATAGTGGTGCACAATATATTTGGTTAAATAAAGTGTGTGACCATGTAGAAATTCGATATGATGCATGAGTGGTTCTAATAGAAAAGAGGAAGGGAAGTTCACCCCTTAGAATTATGTAATAATACACAACTTGAAAGGAACACACAAGCTGAAAGAAATCATAAAAGCTAACAAGTGAAGTAGTGCACAAGCTAAAGGTGATGTGTTAAAACATGAGCAGACATTCAACCAAATTCATAAAAATGTAAACAAAATAGTTCATAATGATATGCATAAGTTAAACAACATACATCACAAACATAACCATAATCATCCAACTACATTTACAATATATGCATGAATATGTGTCGACTATGATTATATTATAAGTAAAATTTCTATTGATACATACAACATGATGAACTGCTTTCCCTGATAATAGAACGTGAAGTCAACATCATCTCCTTCTCATAAATAAGTATACTCTCTCAACGCTACAGGGAAGCCAAGAACGACAAAAACTCCTAAGCCTTTTGTTAAGCCTAAGCCTAGCCAAAAGCTTGGATGCCCAAATCCCTTTACAAGAGTTATGAGGATATATTTATAAAAAAGGGGATTGACTCTTAGCATGCCCCCTTTTTTACTCTTTGATTTCCCACATGACTCCCCTCATGCTGGTGTTGGGGTGAACTCAAGGGAGGCATCTTCGATTTATTTTCACTTAGTCATGTACTCATACCAAGCTTGGTATTGTGCGATGGTCTCCCCAAACTATGAGATAGTGTTAGGATGGAAGCAGACTCTTGCCTCCAATGCATACAAGTACAATCTCTTGGAACTTGTCCTCAATTCCTCTTCAATAAGGTGCAACATTATTATTATATGAACAGGTTCATCGATCTAGGTCTACAAATTGTTCCTGTTGATCTCCATATCCTCTTGGGTGGCCATCTGTTGTAGTTCCTTCATGTACAGATTAATCCCCGGTTAGACTTGCTGTTTGAATTTAGCCTTGGTGGGTGTACCAACTGTTGAGATCCAATGGCCTCTCACCATGAAATCCAAACTATTGTATATCCGTACATATGCCGCCTTAATGCTTCTTATGAATGAGGCTACTTTCTTTTTGTTCAGGATCAACATCCCAGCAATGCATTTCCCTAAATTTTTCTATGACTTCATCTTCTTTACCAATGTAAGTGACACAACCTTGAATCGCATTTTCCACTCATGCACGACAATGATGAAAGTTTCTATATTCTTAGGGATCTTAAAAATCTCTTTAATTTTTTGTATCAAGTCATTCAGGTGGAAAATTTCCTTTTGTACATCTACGAAGTCCTCATAAATATCCTGTATGGTGTCTCCCAATTCGAATACTTCAACAAGTATGACTACTTGTATCTCTTTATGGAAGACATATGCAAAGTGTGGATTATACACTACCGCATGGATTTGTTCATTCTATTGTTGAAGTGCATGTATGTTTTGTGCCAACCGCTTGTTATCGACCACCAATCACTGGGTGTTAGATATGGTTTCTCCTGCAAAGGCCCACCTACCATCGACATTGGAATTTGGATTCCTAAGAGTGTCTACCATGACCACCATTTCTGTCATGAATGTAGGTGATGCATAATCATTTGAGAAGTGATTTATTTTTGCTTGTACAATATTCTTTTGTAGTTAGTCAAATTAAATATTGTACATGACCATGACTAGATATTCATGAGTGGGAAATACCTCCCCTTCCTCTCTAGGGGCTTGCTATATGGTTGAAGGTGCTGGAGTCTGAACGATGGCCTGAGGTGCGCTGGGAATTAGTTCCACATCTTCATCTTCTGACTCTAGTCCCACTTCCATGTTTTTCGATTCAATCACATGTTTAAGCTCCTTAAAAAACTCTTCTTCCTACATTCACAAACTCCTTCTACTGCCGATTGATCTTGTTTCTATTCTTCAAATTGTATAGGTTCCATATCTTCTATCATGGAAAATTTCCTTTCTTCCTCTTATTTCTTCTATCTCTCCTCTTTTTCTCTTATTATAAGCTCTTGTACTTCCTTCAAATCTTTTTCTTCTATGTGCGCTCTCTCAACAACTTATTTTAAAGATTTCTTCTCTCTCTTTCTCAACTCTGATATTTCTTTCCTCTGTCCCCTCTTTGCTTTGATTTCCAAAGCTGCTTTCACAGTGAGAGGATTTTATTTCATTTTATAGCTTTGTTCCTCTTCTTTATTATGTGCTACCTTCCTCTTTCCTTTTCCATGCACAAGATCGATGTATGTTTTTGTTTCTTCTTCTGAAACTGTTGTCGCTTGCCAAAAAACATGAGAAGTTGCAACAATACTAATCGATGAAAGAGTTCAGGAGGAGTTATAATGGTTCTTCCATGGTTCCTCCTCTGAACACTGATACTTCCCGATGACCCAGCTGAAGTATAATCTCGCACAATGTTATTTGAAAATTCCCCTTGAATCACATAGATTGTAAATCTTTGTGTAAAAATTGAATATGACGATAGCTTTCACTTTAGAATCTGTAATATTGAGATTCTTAATCTCGTATAGTTGGAAATATAAAGGAATATTTCGACATGTTTCCTTATTCGTTCTATGTAGTGCTATTGACAATCCTGTGGAGACATGATATGATACCTCTTGCATGACTAGTTTGTCGGTCGCATATCTTGGAAAAAGATGTGGTAGCTTCTTCCAATCGAATACTATGATCAATGTACCATTTTGAAAGGTGAACCAATTATAAATCTCTAATATGACCTCCATAGCTACTCGTGACATGCATAGTAGGTCCTCTTGAAATATGAGCCTGTAAAATGGGATGATGAAATGATCAGTAAGTTTCTCTATGACTCCGCAACGACTAAAATTTGAGAGTAGCTTCTAAAAGGTATGTACGACATTTTCTCTCACTATCGATGTCTAGTTCATGCTAGGAAATTTATTATGGGAGCAGATTACATCCAACAAGAATGAAAACATGTAGAGGCGTGTGTGCTTGCCGTTGGGTAGATTGTGAGGTTTTTTCACATAGACTCTCAACTGATGAGCTAATAGGTCTCATGACTTGAAAGACCTCCTGTCATTCACTACATGGTTAAAAAATATAGCCCACCCCTCAAGAATGGTCTTTGTGTATGATTGGCCATAGATTTTGTAAGCTAGTATGACCAACAAGTGATAGGATTTCCTGAGTGCTTTTGTCTTATACATGTTGATGGGTGTCTGCCGGAAGTTCCTTGGATCCTAAACCCGGCTCCTTATGATATCTCTTTTGTTTGTGTATCTTTGAGTGGAATATAATGGTGATTCCATGTTCTTCACTAGCCAAGGAAGATGATACATCTACTCGAAATATGCTTCCATGAATGTTTCCATCCTTTTCCTGTTGGTGTTATTCAATGTCATGGTTTCTACATCAATGTTTCAAACAACCCAGTTGATCACATCTTCACATGGGAAGGTTGGATAAATTCATGCAACCTTGTATATAGATGAATGCATGATGCTCACACACGCCTGTCCAACCTCTAATTTTGCATGAAAATATGTTTTGAAATCATATTTGAGTTGTTGTCATGTCATTTTTGATACCTTCTCTATGAAAAACTTTGTGTCTGACTAAACTGGAATGTTAAACAAAAATTGCTCAATTGCTTCCAAAGTACTGCTTTCAATGGTTTCCTTTGACACAACTCTCTTTGATACCATTTTTCAAGTCATTGTGGGAGAGATGCTCAACAAATTTTGTACCTATGGGTAAGAGAAGAATCTCACGAGAAGAAAATGTCAGCTATAAGAAAAACTAATTTCAGGACATGTTCATGTAAAAAACTAGGTAATTCACTGGAAGGATTGCAAATTTTATTTATGGGAAGAGGGTTTCACTGGATGGGGAATCTGTGCACTTCTTAGTCCCAGTAGTTAGTGTCGAAGCTTGTGGCGTGAGATTGCATAATGAATAGTTTAGCCTGGGCAGTGAGCTAGGAGAGACTATGCATTGTGCAGTCTAAGTGGCCAAGGATCCTAGATAAGGCTTGGAACTACGTAATATATAGTGAGGCCAGCCTGTGATGTGCATTGTGTAGTTACAAATTCCAATATGTGGGCTTGAGCTTCAATATTTCGCAATTCTCAATTGCGCAATGTGAATTTATACCGAGGGAAAGGAAGATTTTCCCAAGGAAAGTATCAAAAACGAGAAAATATAGGAAATGGTGAAGGTATTATTTGAGATATCACTACATCTTGATGAATGAAGATAAATCAAGTTGATAACTTGAACAAAGGAGAAGTGAACAATATTGGTGAGGATAGTCACTGCAAAAGTGACCATCGATGCAAAAATGCAGAAACCAACATGACACTTTATAAAGGAAAGCGAAAAATTGAAACAACACTTCTACATGCTAAAGAAAGTTAAAAATCTAGCATGCATGAAAATAAATAGGGAAAACAACACTCATGCAAACCAAACGTCAAAAAGTGATAGAAAAAAGCGACTAAAAGCGACAAATGAAAAACTCACCCAGAAAAGCGACGAAGATCACATTGAAGGTTCCTTGACCTCCTTGGGAATGCTAGAGCTCCAAGTTCAAATGTGAGAATGATATATAGGGGTTTTTATTAAATAGATTTGATAAATTAGGTTTTATGACGTGCATGCCACAAATCAAGGTAAATGCAACACTTCGCGATAGTTTCAAAAAATAACAAGTGTGATTCCTTTGGGTTGCTAAAAATAGATCACTAATTTTATGGATTATTTTTCACCTTTTTTCTTGTTTTATTTTTGTGGTAAAAATTTCCATGCGCCTCACCGGGAAGGATTACTTAGTTCTGGGGAACTGGAAGTTCTCGGCTCAATGCACTCCACAATTTCCAGGCTCAATGAGTGATTGTGTGGTTTTTTGGCTGAGTGTCATGCTTCTTGTCATGACTGCACCGTTCTTTACCTCAAGGCTAGGATGTGATTCATTACTGCGCAACTATGGTAATCAAATTCAAGATTGGCTTCATGAATTTGGAAGTTTTTGAAGCCAAGCCTGGAACTACTATGTAAGACTTAGACAAGAGGTTAGCTTCCGAATTACAAGTATTTTTTATGTCAAGAGCAACTGAACACAGGAAAATTTGAAATATGTCATTAAAATCACAGATACCTGATAGAAGTGCAAGTTAAGCTCTGTGAAGGGAATTTAGTCTCCGAAATCTAAGAAATGGAAAAATTTTGGAGGTTGGTTGTAGCGAGTACAACATTGGTGACACACTAATATACCTCCAAAACTCTGAATGCATCTTTTCTTCATGTAAAACTGGGTCTCACCCTTCTGGAAATATTATTGAATTCATTGATTATATCAACTCCCTAAATTAGTCTGAGTTAAAGACATAGTCCCTTTCAATCCTCTTAGTCAGTGGAACATTAACCAACCAAAATCACACTAAGTTTTTTTGATTGGGGATGAGGAATATTTACATGCACAAGTAAAATAAAAATGTCAGTGTCCTTATTTACATTTATGGTGTTGCTCCACTACTAGCAAGCCTGGACAGTAACCTGATGGGGTCACTTCAGAATCATAAAGATTTACATTCTACCAATGGGCTTGGACAATACGTTGGTGGAGTTGCTTTCCTCAACTCTCTGCGTAGGAAGCCTTCTCTTCTATCACCTTTTATTTCATTTTTCATTTTTTCAATGTGTTGTTCATAGGCACTTATTTACTTCATGTGTCAGAAGAGGGATCCCAACATATTGAGATCATACGAGGTTGTTAATTCATAGAATTATGTTTATGTACAGCTATGAAAAACTTGTTAAGGTTTTCCTCCACTCCATACTATACTAGACTAGAGTGACAAGGATTAACTGAATATACAAAAAATGATTAGAGTAGGTGGAACCAGTTAAAACCCAAACATCATAATTTCACCATGACACTCTCCAAGAAGAAACATGTTCTCCATCTGAGTATCATTAACTAATACAAAGTAGAAATACTCGTGCAAGGAGAGGGAATATCCAGAAAAAAAAAGTGTTGGTAGAAGAAAAACATTCCTATTGGATTTCAACATGCTTGCCTCAGAAGCCAAACATGGTCTCATAAAGAAACTAACCTATGATTGAAAAGAACCAAACAAGGAATAAAGAAAGACTAAAAAAAATAAGTGAAAGCAAATCAAAGCAAATAACAACAAAAAGAAAACATTGCACCTACTCCTAACCTAAGAAAAAATTATGCGAAATCATGTAAAGTGATATTTATAATGCAACCATTGATGCATTGGTAGGCCTATGCAGACAAGGGAATAAATGTGAAGAAATATATACATGCATAATAATATACAAGAAATATAATACAATGAAAACCATAACTTTGGATGTTTTTATGCACATGTAGAAAATAAATGGTGAAAATTACATGTTCTGCGGATGTATCATGGTGTTGTGACATATCACGAGTCAAGGATTTACAAATACAAACTTTAGATAAATAGAAGTGAGAGAACATAAATAAAGAAAGAAATTTTCATTTCCCCACAGTGCTAGCCAAGTACGACTCCTCCAACGATTGAGTGATAAGATCGTGAACAATATATACATCATGCGAAAATTGTAAATGAGAAGGATTTTCAATACACACAAGAGGGTGATGAGGATCCTCAACGAATTCAACACTCTTCTGATCAGGGTTGGAACTGACCTCAAGGATATGAGAACCTCACATAACCATTGGCTTGGCCTGAAATGCTTCAACATCTTGAGCATAATCCAACTCATCATAATATAGATCATAAAAGATCGGTGGCTTGGAAAAATCAATAACAGTAAAATCATAATCATGACTGGTTGAATCAATGAAGAGGTCATTATAATTATGATCATAAATTTCAAGATTGGAAATGGGGGTATCATCATTATATGATGAATCGTATAAATGGGAAGATGTAAAATGAGAAATTTGACACTCTATGTTTCCATAATGGTATGATCAGAGGTTGGGAAGATGAGTGGTAGAAGATTCATCCTCTCCGCATTTAAATGAAAAGTTCACATTCCATGAATTCTGTGAAATATTGGGAGTATTAACAATATCAAAAATTGAATTTTCACATGATACAACCAGAATGAAAGAATCACATAAAGTGTCAAGATAATTTCGAAGAGCTATGGAAGGAAGTGAGTAATCCTTTGTCGTAGATTCTTGTTCAATAATGGGCTCCACCACATACTCGTCATAAATGAAATCCGAGTTTGGAATCCAAACAAAAAATCCATCCAAAACTTCATCCTCATGAACATCAATATGAATCTTTGAAGGATATAAACACACAAACTCGCAATTCTGAGGATCAAATGTACCAAAGGGTGGAGGATGAGGAGAAAACACTTCATCACACCAATTAGGCTTGCAATCCAAACTGCACCACAAACTTGAGTGTGTTGGGTGGGAGGAGGTGGTGGTTCTTGATTAAATGACTGATGAATTTTTCCCACCACATCCTATGGAAATAAAATTGTTAGATAAAAATTGGATGCAGGGTTTATTGAAACAACACTCTTGTCCATTGCAGATTTCGAAGCTTTATAAGCAAGGCTTGTTGGGTTTGATTTAAGCAATCGTAATTTGTGTAAAGAAAATGAAATATGAAAAAGGTAAAGAAATATTTTAGTCAAGAAATCCTAGTCAACTTCATCTTCTAGAAATTCAAAACAAAGAAGGAAAAAATGATTAAGAAAATGATGTAGTGATTCATTAGGTGATTTTCGCAATTCTAAAATTCTCTTCGACTAAAGTTTATGATGAAATTCGTCAAAAGCACAATTGTTTTTTGTGAAGAGTGGTTCAAAAGAGTGGATAGAGGCATTGGTAAATGTGTAATGCCATTTCCTTATGTGCCCTTCGCACATGCCAATGAACAACCAACAAAAAACATCCTTAAGGGGGATGTATCGCTCTTCTCAAAATTGAAGAAAACAATCAGTATGGTCAAGATGGTTGCTTCAACCTCTCCATCAAACTTTATATTTGATAATTCATCAATGATATACATCAACACTTGAAAATTGAGTTTTCTCGAAAAACGTACTTGTTGTATGATTTGGAAAGAAGTCATAGAAAATGAGTGCAGAAATTCAAAACAGATTTCAAGGTCTCGTCTTGACATCTATCCCTCCTAGCACTATAAATTTTGATGGTACTAGACCCACCAACATTAAGGTGATCTCCTTGATATGGAGTCCCAACTGTACATCACACCATTTGGAGTAGGATTCCCAGCAATGGGGTGTTTAATTATATACCTTGGATTACAAAACACATAGAGTGGTGCACAATGACTTTGGCTAAAGAAATTTTGTGACCCTGTGGAAATTCAATATGATGCATGAGTAGTTATAAAAGAAAATGGGAAATGAAGTGCACCCATTAGAAGCATGTAATAGTATGTAGCTTGAAAGAGACACATGGTTTTAAAGAAAACAAAAAAACTAACAAGCAGAGTAGTCCACAAGCTAAAGGTGATGGGTTAAAACATGAGCACACATTCAACAAGATTCATACAAATGAAAACATAATAGTTCGTAAGCATATGCATAATTTAAATAAGATACATTATAAACATAACTAGAATATTCAAGCTACATTTAAAATATATGCATGAATATCTGCCAACTCTGATTATATTACAATTTAAAGCTCCATTCATACATACAACATGAAGAACCAGTTGCCCGAATAGTGGAATGTGAATTCAATAATACCTTCTCCTCCAAAATAATTATACTCCCTCTATGCTACGAAGGATCCAAGGCTGACACAAAACTCCCAAGAATTTTATAAGCCTAAGCCTTGCCAAAATATTGGCTCCCAAAATCCCTTGATAAGATTTATGAGGAAGTATTTAGAAAAACAGGGGGTGGCTCCTAATGACCCCTTTATGAAACTTGTACTCCCCTAATGATTCCTCACGTTACATATGAATTTTCACATTCCATCATCGAAAAAATTAATTTCACTTCTACAATAATTACAAATAATATTACAGTTTCGACCGATACCCATATAAGACAAAATATGGTAGAGACAACCTCACATCCTAGCAAGACAAAATAATATGATGCTGGTGTTTGGGGAAACTCAAGCTGAGAATCTGGGACTTGATCTCTCTTGGTCATGTACTCATACCAAGATTGATACGGTGATATGGTCTCCCCAAACCACGAGATAGTGTTATTTTGTAAGCAAACTCTTGCCTCGAATGCATCTGGGTACAATCTCTTCGAACTGGTCTTCACTTCTTCATCAATCCGGTGTAACATTGTTTCTATCTGAACTAGGCCACCAATGTTGGTCTACAAATTCCTTTTGTTGATATCCATGTCCTCTTGGGTTTCCATCTTCTCCAACTGCTTCAGGTATGATTAATATTCTAGCGGACTTGTTGTTTGCGTTTAGCCTCGATGAGTGTAAAAATTCATGGGATCCAGTGCTTTCTCACCATGAAATCCAAATTTTTGTATATTTGTACATATGTGACCTTAGTCATTCCGATGAATGAGATGAGTTGCTTCTTGTTCTTGATGAGTATCTAAACTTTGGTTTTCTCTAACTCTTCATATGGCTTCATATTATTTACCAATGTAAGTGACGCGTCCTTGTATTACATTGTCCACTCATGAAAAAAGGTGATGGCAGTGTATATATTCCTAAGGATCCTGAAAAAATCTCTGCTCTACCATAGAAATTAATTCAGGTGGAAAACTGCCTTATGTATAGTTACCAATTCCTCAGAATGATCTTGCATAATTTTTGAAAGTGTCGATACTTCAGCAAGTATCGTTTCTCTTATCTCCTCATGGTAGACTTGTGCAGGAGGTGCATTATTCACTCCTACACAAAGCTTTTCATTCACTTTCCTAAGTTCATGTATGTTCTGTGCCAACTTATTGTTATCAGGAACTAAGTTCTAGGTGTTATATCTTTCTGCTCCTACGATGGCCCACCTGGCATCGACACTGGCATTTGGATTCCTGTTTTTTTCTACCATGATAAACATTTATCTCATGAACACAAGCGATGCATGGTCATCCGGGAAGTGATTTATTTTTGTTTGTAAAATATTCTTATGTTGTTTGTGAAATGATAGATTGTACACATAAATGAATGGATCATCATGAAGGGAAACTACCTCGCCTTCCTTGCTAGGGGTTTCTATGCTCTTCAACATGGTGGAGTTTTAACGGTGACATGAAATGAACTCGGCATAAGGTCCATAACTTAATATTCCAACTCAAGTCCTACTTCCATGATCATGAGTTAAATCAATTGTTCAAGTTCCTTAGAAAAATCCTGTTCCAACATCGATTGGTTCACTCCTTATGCTCCCTACATTTATTCTATCTGATCTTCGACTTGTATAAGTATCATATATTCTATCGTGGCACCTTTCTTTATTCCTCTTCTTACTTATGTCTCTCCTCTTATTCTCTTAGTATAAGCTATAATCCTTCATTGAAGTCGTTTTCTTCTCTTTACGCTCTCTGCATTGTTTCTTCTAAGGATCGCTTCTCTATATTTTTGTGCTCTACTCTTTTCTCCCTCTATCCCCTCTTTGCCTTGATTTCCAAAGCCAATTTCTCAATGAGAATATCTTCTTTCATTTTCGAGTTTTGTTCCTATTCCTTATCATTTTATACCTTCATCTTTGATTTTTCATGCACCAGACCACTACCTGTTGTTGCTAATGCTTCTGGAACTGTTCTGGCCTATGAAAAAAATAAGGAGTTCCAGTTGTACTGATCGGATCAAGAAGTCAAGAGGAATTATAACAACTTTTCCATGACCACTGATATATATTGCTGACCCAGTTGAAGTATTCTCTCACGCAGTTTTCTTTAAAAGTTCCCATTAGATCATATGGATTATAAGTCTTCGTTCCGAACTAAAATTTGAAGATGTATTTCCATCGACAAATTCGATCTTGATATTCTTAATCTCGTATAATCTGACCTACAAAGGAAGAGTTTCCAATGGTGCCTTATTTGTCGTATGCAATGTTGTTGAAAATCCTGTGGAGAGGTGATAAGATACCTCTCGCATGACCAGTTTGTAAGTGGAATATCTATGAAAAATATGTAGCAGCTTATACCCACTGAATACTCTGATCAATGTGCCATGTGGTAAGCCAAAGCAATCAACAATATTTGATATATCCTCCATAACATCCCGTGACATGAAAACACACTAAATGCAGGAAAAACAAAATATGTAAACACACTAAGCTTCTCTCCCATGATTTTTCACCTATTATTCTTTTCCAAACACCAATATTCCCTCCCCCCATTGATATCAAGGGAAAAGGTCTGACCAAGGCTAAACGAAGTATCTTTGTAGATATGATCTATTGGACCATGCACCCCCTCATCTTATGCTAAATATCTTCAATGAAATACTTGAACCTATGAATCAACCAAATATGTCCTTTCCTATCACCAAGGACTGAGGCTTACATAAATCACCCAACATAATGGAGTTTCATATTTTACTCACCATTACATCAATTGCCCAAAAATAATGGCATTACATACATAAATTCCTTGACCCCAATAGTCCATACTTGAATTAATTTTACAATGATTTATAATATCAGTCTTTATATGACCTTTACATCAAGAGACATATATGACGTTTATAACCAAGCAAGAGACCTCAGTAGTGAAGTAACAAGACCATGATAGTCATCACGAGCCATCATACATCATGAAGTAATATAGGAAAATGTAGCATCAATATTAAACAACATCAAAATATGACGAAGTATGCATTTCTTTTAAGTATCACCAAGAAACATGGACTTCCTCTTCATCACTAATGCCAGAATGAAAACAACATATTGTACCTTAAGAAACAAAAACTATACATCACCAAATGATATGAACTCTTCATGCAATAATAAATCCTCAAGAAATTGTAATGGCAATGATGCACTATTAGAAGCATAGTAAATTCTCCCCTTGAACCTGTTCCAACTATTCACCGTCACTTCATCAATTGGAAAATTCATCAAAGAACCAAGGCAATAATGACACTTTGCAACAGCTCATGATCCTTCATAAGCCAACATCATTTCTAACTAAAATTTTAGCATGATCAAAAAAATGTAACCAATAAATGTCAAAACCAAAAATTCAAATAATAACTTATAAAGAATATCAGAAACCCCCCCTGATTATGTGTCATTCTTTCCTTTTTCTCAGAGAAACATACGCCACTATCTAGATCAAAACTCGAATATATACATGACTCTCCTTCACATCATCCACACACATAAAGTAAATTGTATTAACTTATAGTCTCAGCTCCCCCTAAACATGAAAAAAATTGTTAGAATAATTATCAGAGTGATGAAGCATGGATCATTCGTAACAATCATCGAGGCTTCAAAGGAATGAGCCATGCTTAAAATTCAAAGGAGTCACATGGAACTGGATTTGTAACTATATCTGCAACTTGTTCCTATGAAGGAACATATTCCAGTTTGACCTTTTGTTCAAGCACTTATTCTCTGAGAAAATGATATTTAATTTGAATATGCTTTGTTTTTTAGTGCATGACATCATTTTTAGAAATACTTATGGTACTAGTATTTTCACTGTTAGCTCCCCATATTACTATTATAGTCCCTTATTATTGTTAGTGTAACCCCCTTATTATTATTATTGTACCCCTGTAACCCCCATATTGTTATTATTGTGCCCTTAAATGATTATTGTTAAGTCGGCTAGGATTACATTGTGGCCCCATGGAATCTTATATATAGAAAGGAGGTTTTGTAATTTGTATCATTCAAGAATTGTTCATTCATGTAATGTATTGGAGGTTTCCCCCTTGAAGTCGGCTTATTTATAAGGTTTTGATATCTCTTTTCTTCTATTTTTGGAGTTGGTTTCACAACATTTGGTATGAGAGTTTTGGATTCTATGGTTTTGATGCTCCAAATAGGCCATCATGGAATTTGCGCTATAACGTTTTTTGTACGAAGGTGCAGAAGCTAAAATTTTTAGAGTGCGAAGCCAAAATATGGAGGAATATATTCAAAAAATTTTATAGCTCGGTTTGCAATATTTTTGGAGATATGATCTGTGGGAGTTAGGGTTGTTTGCAGGCTCCTGAATTTCACTTAAAAAGGTCACCGTGGAATTTTCACTATAACTTTTTTTCTGTGAAGTTTCAGAAGTGGAAATATTTAGAGCACAAAGCCAAGGTCGTGAGGAACATCTTCACAAAATATCAGAGCTTGGTTCACAACACTTTCTAAGATATGATCTGTGGAAGTTAGGTCTTTTTCAAGCTCCCGAATTTCATCGAAAAGAGGTGATCATGGGAAAATATTCATAACTCTCTCTGAGCATCGGATTGGAGTTCTCTAAAACGTGACTGGAAGTACACAGAATTTTTTTTCCATTCTATAAATGTTAGAGCTAAAGGAAAAAACAGTGACACGTGCCAAGCCATACAAGTTCGCTCTACTGAACCAGTCCATAATTAGGTCATTGTGGGAGATCGGACATCACTTTGCCTTGAAGAATCCAAATCAAGTCAGACCTATGGCATTTGAAAGATGCTTTAGAGGACTACTACAGGGCCTAATTTAAGATATTGAGGATATGCAAGTATCGAGATAAGTCAATTTCAATATTGAGCTCCTCAAAAGAAAGTAAAAGGTGTGTATTTTTTTTTCTGAATTGCATAAGTCTTGTTTGAAGAATCAAGTTGAATTGATTCCAAGGGAATATTGTAGAATAGATATCAGTATTTGATTCTAAAATGGCCCCTAAAAATAATTCAACACTAATTAAGCCTTGATAAGGCTCTACTATGACTCATGAAGGCGAAGAATGGCAACATGACATATCAAAATTACAAGAGAAAGTGCAACAAATTTCACTCTTGAAAAAAGCAAAAAAAACTGACATGGAAGTTTTGAAGAAAGGCATGGAAAATAATATGGATGGTTTGAAGAAAGGGGTGGAATATACGATGGATGGTTTTAAGAATGGCATGGAAGCTATCATGGAAGCTAAGATGGATGGCATGGAAGCTGGCATGGAATCTAAGATGGATGACATGGAAGCTAAGATGAAAAACATGAAGAACGATCTAAAAGCAGACATGGAATTTTTGAAAAAGTTGATACAAGAAATGTTTCCTAATGGTGAAAAGATAGTAGAGGAAACTCATGATGAGAACAAAATAAATGTTAATTGTGATTTCATAAAATCTAATGTTGGAGGGAATAACCACCATATTCCAAAAATGGATATGAGGAAGTTTGATGGAAAGGATCCTATAACATGGATACTACAGATGGAGCAATATTTTGATCTCAATAATGTGCAAAACACACAAAAGGTATGCATTGCAACTTTACATTTAGAATGAAATACATTTGTATGGTATCGATGGCTTTGCTCCCATAAAAAAAATTTCACATGGTCAATTTTTACGGAGGAAATGATAGCACATTATGAGGATACAAAGAGCAACACTTTCTTTAGCCAATTGATAAATCCCAAACAAAAGTTTTCAGTGGGGCAGCACATTGAGGACTTACAAAAATTGAATATAAGGGTAACTGATATTCCAGAGGAACACGGGATTGATCTCTTTATAGGTGCTTTATAGGATAACATCCAACATGAAGTTCCCATTTTGGAACTTGATTCATTGGATAAGGAATTCAAGTTGACAATAAAAATTGAATGTAAAATTATGGCGACAAGGTAGCCTACCACTCACTTCTATAAATATGGAAGTGTTGCTACTCCTAGATTTCCATAACCTACAAGGTTGACACCACAACAATTGGAAGAAAAAACAACAAAAGGGCTTTGCTACAGTTGTGATAGCAAATACACTAAAGGTTATAAGTGTGTTGAGAAGAAATTATTTTACATATATTGTGAAGAGGAAGAAGAAAATGAACTAGAATATTCAAAAGAAGAGGATACACACCAGGAACCATTCCTAGAAGAGGAATAAATGAGTCCGACCATATCGTGTAATGCATTGGAAAGAATTACCACTCCTCAAACTCTCAACATATAAGGACATATCAAGAAGAAAAAGGTAATATTTTTTATTGATTCAGGTAGTACCCATAATTTTATTCATTGTAAGGTAGCTAAGGAATCAAATTGTTTTGTATACCCAACACTAGAATGTAAAGTGATGGTTGCAAATGGAGGAACTATAAATTTCTTTGGAAAATGCAATAATATCCAGATAACCATGGGGGAATATGTACTAAATATTCCAATGCTTTCCATTCCTATGGGAGGTGCGGATGTTGTAATAGGAGTACAATGGTTACAATCTATGAGGACGCTAGCTTCTAATTTTCAAGAACTTTTCTTGAAAAAAAAATTCATAAGGAAAGGAATTTTAATTACGGGGTATTGCAGGGAAGTCGGGAAAGATAATAAGCTCTAATTTCATGACAAAGCCTCTAAATAAAGAAAAACAAGGTGTAATTGCACAATTATGCTCACTAGAAGTTCCAACATCAAAAACATCTATTTCTGCAGATCTCCAAAAATTCTTGGATAATCATTCCAGGGTGTTTGAAACTCCAAAAGGACTCTCGCCTATTCATGATCATGGTCATGCTATTCATTTTATTCCAATAAGTGTTCCTCCAAACATCAGGCCGTACATATATCCTTATGTGCAAAACAGAGAAATTGAACGTATGATTGCAAAAATGTGAGAGGTGGGTATAATTTAACCTAGTCAAATTTCTTTCTATGCTCCTATAGTATTAGTACACAAGAAGGATGGATCATGGTGCATGTCTCTGGATTATAGGGAGCTCAATAAGATCACCATTAAATATAAATTTCCCATTCCCGTGATTGATGAATTATTGGATCAATTACATGGAGCAATTTATTTTACCAAGTTGGATCTTCATTCACGATATCATCAAATTGGAATGAAGACTGAAGATATTCCGAAAACAACATTTCAAACTCATGAGGGTCATTATGAATTTTTTGTCATGCCTTTTGGCCTTAACAATGCACCTTCTACATTTCAAGGGTCATTATGAATTTGTGCTAGTATTTTTTGATGATATACTAATCTACAACAAGTCTTGGAAAGGATCATGTTCAACATGTTAACAACGTACTCAAACTATTGCAGGAGAAACAATTATATGAAAAAACATCCAAATGTTTCTTTGGAGTACAAGAGGTGGAATATCTGGGTCATAATGTATCTCACAAGGGTCTTAAGGTATACCCTAACAAAATTAAAGCCATTAAGGAATGGAAATTCTCCACAACCATAAATCAGTTGCGAGGATTTCTCGGGTTAACAGGGTATTATCGCA
This sequence comes from Pinus albicaulis, assembly GCA_034641835.2. NCBI lineage: Eukaryota > Viridiplantae > Streptophyta > Pinopsida > Pinales > Pinaceae > Pinus > Pinus albicaulis. The sequence goes on along the minus strand of CM076583.1, from coordinate 209,320,532 downwards.
ACTATGCTAATAATTATGGGAGAATAGCAGAACCTCTAACAACATTATTGAAGAAAGATGCATTTTCATGGACTCCTAAAGAAACTAAGGCCATTGAACATCTTAAAAAGGAAATGTGCCTAGCATTGGTCTTAGCTACACCAGACTTCACAAAAACCTTTATTGTGGAATGTGATGCCTTGGGAAATGGAATTGGTGTTGTTTTAATGTAAGAAGGAAGATCGATTTCTTTTTAAAGTCATCCATTCAAAGGAAAGTATTTACAGAAACCTATTTATGAGAAGGAAATGTTGGAAATACTACATGCACTAAAGAAATGGTGAGCTTACTTAATGGGAATACACTTCAAGGTAAAAACTTATCATGATAGTCTTAAACACTTTTTGGAACAAGGACTATCTTCAAAAAAGAAGAAAAAATGGGTCACAAAGATTTTGGGTTATGACTTTGAAATAATCTACAAAAAAGGGAAGCTAAATTTTATTGTAGATGCACTCCGAAGAAAGAATGAAGAGGTGGAAGCATTGCTTTGTGCCATTTCTATTATCCAACCAGATTGGATAACTGAAGCAAGAGATGAATGGAAGAAGGACGAAGAACTGTGGACACTCATTCAAAAGTTGCAGCAAGATCCTAGTACCTCTGATATATTTAGTTGGAAAATGATTCCTTATGGTACAACGATTGCATATATCTTTGTAAGAATTCCCAGCTAAAACAAAATATTATTTAGGAATTGCACACTTCTCCCTTAGGAGGACACTCAGAATTTTTAAAGAATTACCACAGGGTGAAGAAAGATTTTTTTTGGGATGACCTTAAATCTGATATTCGAATGTTTGTGGCGCAATTTTTGGTTTTCCAGGAGAATAAAGTTGAGACAATTAAGACCCTGGGTCTTCTACAACCTTTACCCATTCCAATTCAACATTGTGAGGAGATTTCAATGGATTTTATCACATGTTTACCCAAGTCTGAAGGAAAGAGTGTCATCATGGTGGTAGTTGATAGACTCAACAAGTATGCAAACTTTTTTGCATTATCTTATTCATTTAAGGCAAGTATAGTTGCTACTACATTTATGGACATAATTCAAAATCTACATGGAAGCCCAAGGGTTATTGTGAGCGACAGAGATCCCATTTTTACTGGAAATTTTTGGACAGAGTTATTTTCTTGTTTGGGTACTCAATTAGCTCATAGCTCATCTTATCATCCTCAATCTGATGGTCAAACTGAGATAGTAAATAAATATTTGGAAGGATATCTTCGTTGTTTTGTATCTGATAAACAAACACAATGGGTCAAGTGGTTACCTCTTGCTGAATGGTGGTATAACACTTCCTTCCATACTGCAGCAAAAATGACCCCATTTATGGCACTATATGGATATCATCCACCATCCATCACATCATCTTTAAGGGAAAATTCGAAGGTTCAAGCAGTGGAAGATCACATCGAGCATCAGCAAGAAGTTCTCCAACTCTTAAAGGATAACCTGAATTTGGCACAAAATCGAATGAAACAACAGGCAAATCAACATCGCAGTGAGAGAAGTTTTGATGTAGGAGATTGGGTATTTTTACGGCTACAACCATACAAGCAAATGTCCCTCAAGCAAGCTAAGAAGGATAATAAATTATCGCCAAAGTACTATGGTCCTTACAAGGTGTTGCAAAATATTGGTACTATGGCATACAAATTGAAGCTTCCTACTTCTTCGCGAGTGCATCCAGTTTTCCATGTTTCATGCTTAAAGAAGGTTATAGGTGAAAATCTTCCAGTTCAAACAATATTTCCAGAACTTTGTAAAGGGCGTATATTAGGACACCAAGTGGTCATGAAACGAGCTACGTGACCCAATCGTCCAATTTCTGTATCTCATCAGTGGAAGGACTTACAATGGAAGATTCTACATGGGAGGATGATAATTTTATACGAGAAAGCATGGCTTCTCAAGGCGATGGGGATGTACTTTTTTGAAGGCATGTGGGTTCTATTATAGTATAGTCCCTTATTATTGTTAGTGTAAACCCCTTATTGTTATTATTGTACCCTTGTAACCCCCATTTTGTTATTATTGCCCTTAAATTATTATTGTTAGGTCGGCTAGGATTACATTGTGGCCCACTAGGATTACATTATGGCCCCATGGACTCCTATATATAGAAAGGAGGTTTTGTAATTTGTATCATCCAAGAATTGTTCATTCATGTAATGTATTGGAGGTTTCCCCCTCGAAGTGTCTTATTTCTAAGGCGATGATATCTCTTTTCTTCTATTTTTGGAGCTGGTTTCACAACATTCATAATGGAGGACAAGTGATTTGAACATCTTGCAATGATTACATCATCCATAGAATTTGAGTACAACAAGAAGTAGCAACAACATATTATGCCTCAAAATTACATCGAGCGATGGATCTGTATTTCTTGTTGAACCATGATACCAATCGGGGTCCCAAATAAAATTCTCCTATACTAGTACTTTTTCAATCATCAATATTGTCTACCCAATTTGCGTCTATGTAAGCATGAAGTGTAAAGTATGCAATTTTAGGATACCATAGACAGAAACCTTGAGTTCCTTTTAGATAATTGAATATTACCTTAACTAATTGGAGATGAGATTCTTTAGGATTTGCTTGAAATCATTCAACAATCCCAAATACATGCATAATATATGGTCTTGTGCTTGTAAGGTAGAGAAAAATTCTGATCATACTTCTACATTTTTATCGATTGGCTGAAGGAGAATCATCATTTTGAATATGATTGAATATTTTTACCGTTAGTTTGCATACATGCTTGTAGTCTTCCATTCCATATTTCTTCCAAAATCTTCTTGAGGTAATCAGTTTGAGAAATAAAGATACCATTATTTTGTTGAACTTGATGGCCAATAAAATATGTTAGTTCACCAAGTAGCGACATTTTAAATTCTTGTTGCATAAATGAAGAAAATTCTTGACTCATATATTCTACATTACTTCCAAATATCATGTCATCTACATAAACAATAACTATCAAGATTTTTATGTATCAAATTGTATATACTTGTGAAGCTGTGTTGTTGAGGATACCTATTAGGATGATAATACCATGCATGAGGATATTTCTTTAACCAATACAATTCCTTATTCAGTTCCCAATCAATATTTTTATCATTGCGTAGAATGAATCCTTAATGTTGTTCACTATAAACTTGTTCCTCTAGATACCCATTTAAAACTAGAGATTTAACATCCATTTTTTATACTTAAAAGTTATGAAAGCTTGAAAATGTAAGAAACATTATTATGGATTCAAGTATAACTACAGATGCAAATTTTTCTTCAAAGTCTACTCCTTCCTATTGAGCACAACTTTTGCATACGAGCCTTGTTTTGTTTCTAATTACTTCTCCATTTTCTTTCAGTTTGTTCTTGAACACCCATTTTCTCCCAATAAGATTTTTATCATGAGGTCCTTGTACTAATTCCCGTGTATAGTTATTTTCTATTTGATCAAGTTCTACATTGATTTAATTAATCAAACACTCATATTCACTTGCTTTATTCACATTTTGATATTCAATTGTGGATAGTAAGGCTAAGTAACTAGAAGTTCCAACAAGATTTTTTGTAATTTGTACTCCTTCCTTTTCACTAAGAATTTGAGATTCTCGACTATTTTTCTAAACATACCTTTAAGGAGTGTTTTATGATGTTTTTGAGTTTTCATTTCATTCTATTGATGCTTCATTAATTCCTTGTCCTACAACCTTTTGACTTATAGTAGGAGCATTTTTTTCACTTGCTCATGCTTTCCTTTTGGTACATCTCGATGCTTCATCAATCACAACACCAGTGAATTCAAAAATCTATTAAAACATTTTATTAAATAATTTATATCCTTTGCTTCTAGAAGAATGTCCAAGGAGTGTTCCTTCATCTTTCAATTCAAAATTTCCAATCTTATCATAATTATTCTTTATGTAACATTTCCTTCCAAACATTATACAAATTTTTATAGTTGGAGGCTTGCCAAACCATAGTTAATAAGGATTTTTATCATTTTTTACACGAACATGAACTTTGTTGAGGATATTTAATGTTGTATGTGATGCTTCTATCCAGAAGGTATGAGGTGTTCTAGATTCATCAATCATGGAATGTGTCATTTGTTGGATTATTTTGTTCGTTCTCTCTGCCACTCCATTTTGTTGAGGAGCCTTAGCTATAGAAATTTTCCTTTTGATTCCATGTTATTCACATAAAATAAAAAATCATCTGATATAAACTCTCCTCCTCTATCAAATCTAAGTTATTTGATTTTAAAATCTAACTCATTTTCTCCTAGAGCCTTGAATACTTTAAATTTATCAAAAGATTCATATTTATGTTTAAGTAAACCAATCCAAGACATTCTTGTAAAATAATAAATGAATAATACGAAGTATTTTTCACCCTGAGGAGACTTATTTCTCATAGGACCACACATAACAGTATGAATAAGCTCAAGTGGCTTACTTTAAGTACCTTATTTAGCATTAAACTAAACTCTCGTTTACTTACCAAAATTGATATGATTTCAAAATGCTATTTTCAGGTAGAGAGGTGTTGGTGATGTCATGAGATGCTCCCATTTTTCTTGACTTTTATAATTGGGAAAAACATAGATGTCCCAACATTTTGTGCCAAAGCCAACTTTATTTTGATTATACTAAGTAACAATTGTCTTGACCACCTTCCAAGGAATATAAATTTCTTAGATTTCTTGTTCCATTTATTATGATCTTACCTGTATCCAGATTATATATGACACAGTTATTTGATCTAAAAAAAACCTCATCTACTTAGTCACACATTTGACTAACACTCAACAAGTTATGACTTAATACATCAACAAAGAAAATATTTACATCCTTGACCCTTTCCTTTGACAATACAATTCCTTTCCCTTTAATAGTAGCAGGTGAATTATTACCGAATGTTACATTCTTTTCTCTCTTTATTTGATTCAGAGAAATAAAATTATCTTTGTCACCTTTCATATGCTTTGAACATATGTCATCAATGTACCATAGATTTTCTTGTTCTCCGATATAAAAATTTAGGCCAAAATTTTCAGTATCTGTGATTTTCCTTCTCCATACCTTATGGGGTGTTTCCTTCTATTTATGCCAGTAAGATGGTACCAAAATACTTCTGCATTCATATTCCTTATGACCAAATTTATTTCAAACAGAGAATTCAATTTCATATTCGATAGGCGAGAAAAAATTAAATAACATTTATTTTCCCTAGTATCATTATTTTGTTTCCTTGCTTATCTAGTGGTAATAGATCTATAAGAAACACCCTTAGTAGCTTTGTGACCTAAATTGTGACAAGTGAATCATTTACCATTGAAGTAGGAAAACTTGGTAGCATAGTACTTTCTTGAGTAGCTTGCCCTTTGATGTTGTCTTGGTCGAGAAGTATTTTATCCTACATTATTTTATTGAGAGCTATGACTCTAATGACTTATTTCTTTTAAGGTATTGGCATAGCTTTTTTTACCTACTCCATAAGATTTTATAATTAATGATGATTCACCATTTGAACCATATCAAAAACATGCCTTGATTACGGGAAATCATTTCACTTTGATGATTTCTTCTAAAGTCTCATATCCTTTAGTAAACTTCAAATTTAGAGCCTTTGTTTTTTCAAATTCCTTCCTTGGACTCACTACTTCAAGTTCTAAATTTTTGCAATGCTTTTCTTTTTCAAGATTTTGTTTCGTTAAAACTTCTTTAGTGGATTTTTCTTCTTCTAGATATATTTTTAGCCAAGTTATTTCTTGAAGAAAAGTTTTTTCCTTCTACAAACATATTTTATTTTCTTTATTTTTGTTTATAACTCTAAGTCGATTGATTTCATCTAGAGTGTCCATAAAGATATCATCACATTCATCTATGCATTTATTTTCAAATGTCATAAGTAACTGGTAATATTGATGAGATTCAGAATCCTCATTATTATAATAATATGCACTATCTTCATGAATATAGAAACTCTTCTTGCTATCAAACCTTCTTTTAATATTTAATTTCTCAAAAAAAATCCTTTTTCATGATTTTCTCTATAAGGAAATTAAGGAGCATAATGGTCAACCCTTCCACAAGTAAATCATTTAAAGGGAAACTTACCTCTGGATTTTCTAGTTCCTACTTGAAACTTTCTCACAAAATTTTCTTCTTCCTAATCTAGTATGTCGTTTGTCTCTTTGGGTGTTCCCTTTTTTTCCCCTTTATATGTAGCTTTGAAAGTCACTTCTCTCATATCTGATGGCCCGCCTTTCCTAATTTTGAATGATATCAATATTCCATGAAGTTTTTCAAGTTTAATATTATTCAAATCCTTAATTTATTCAACGACAGAGACTTTGGAATCAAACTTCAGAGTTAGGGATCCCAAAATATTCTAAAAAAAGCAGCATATTTTATGTCATCATCAAGGTTCCTCATAGAAATTAATAACCTCATGTACTCTAAGGAAAAAAAATGTGATGATTTTATTAGCATGCCCTTTAAGAGTCTCATATTTTATTGTAAATGATTCAAATTTAGCACTTTCTACCTTGGTGTTTCATTCATATGTTGTGAAACCACCAACTCCAAAAATATAAGAAAAGAGAGATCATCGCCTTAGAAATCAGTCACTTCGAGGGGGAAACCTCCAATACATTACATAAATGAATAATTCTTGAATGATACAAAAGAAAAAAACTACTTTCTATATATAGGAGTCCATGGGGCCACAATGTAATCCTAGTGGGGCCACAATGTAATCGTAGCTGACCTAACAATAATAATTTAAGGGCACAATAATAACAATATGGGGGTTACAGGGGTACAACAATAACAATAAGGGGGTTACAGTAACAACAATAAGGGACTATACTAGTAATATAGGGACCTAACATGCTCCTCTCCTTTAAAAACGTGTTGTCCTAAACGCTTGAGTAGCTCTGGGTGCTTTTGTATAAAATTCTCATCCTCCCATGTATAATCTTCAGTGGGTAAGTTCTTCCATTTGATGAGATACTTTGAAATTGTTCGATTTGATGAGATTCATATGTTGTCGATTTCGTAGTGACTGCTTCAGGTTCCAATATGGTTTTTCCTTCCTCATCTAGTTCTGGCAATATCGTTTGAACTGGAAGTTTATCCCCTATAAATTTCTTTAAGCATGAACATGGAAAACTGGATGCACTCGCGAAGAAGCAGGAAGATCCAATTTGTATGCCATAGCACCAATATATTGCAACACCTTGTAAGGACCATAGTACTTTGGAGATAATTTATTATCCTTCTTAGCTTGCTTGAGGGACATTTGATTGTATGTTTCTAGCCGTAAAAATACCCAATCTCACAAAACTTCTCTCACTATGATGTTGATCTGCCTTTTGTTTAATTCGATTTTGTGCAAAATTTAGGTTATCGTTTAAGAGTTGGAGAACTTCTTGTTGATGCTCGATGCGATCCTCCACTGCTTGGACCCTAGAATTTTCGCTTAAATAAGATGTGATGGACGGTGGATGATATCCATAAAGCGCCATAAATGGCGTCATTTTTGCTACAGTATGGAAGGAGTTTTTATACCACCATTCAGTAAGAAGTAACCACTTGACCCATTTTTCTTGCTTATCAGATACAAAACAACGAAGATATCCTTCCAAACATTTATTCACTATCTATGTTTTACCACTGGATTGAGGATGATAAGATGATCTATGAGCTAGTTGAGTACCCAAACAAGAAAATATTTTCATCCAAAAAATTCCTGTAAAAATGGGATCTTTGTTACTTACAATAACCTTCGGGTTTCCATGTAGATTTTGAATTGTTTCCATAAATGAAATAGAAACTGTACTCGCTTTAAATGGATGAGATAATGCACAAAAGTGTGCATACTTTGTAACTATATCAACTACAACCATGATGACACTCCTTCCTTCACACTTAGGTAAACCTGTGATAATGTCCATTGAAATCTCCTCCCAACGTTGACTTGGAATGGATAAAGGTTGTAGAAGAGGCAAGGTCTTAATTGTATCAACTTTATTTTGTTGGAAAACCAAACATTTCACCAAAAAATTTTGAATATCAGATTTAAGGCCATCCCAAAAAATTCTTTCTTCACCCTTTGGTAAGTTTTTAAAAATCCTGAGTGTCCTCCAAAAGGAGAAGTGTGCAATTCCAAAAGAATATTTTGTTTTAGTTGGGAATTCTTGCAAATATATAAGCGATATTTGTACCATAAGGAATCATTTTTCCAACTAAATGTATCAGATATACTAGGATCTTTCTGCAAAATTTGAATGAGTGTCCACACTTCTTTGTCCTTCTTCCATCCATCCCTTGCTTCGGTTATCCAATCTGGTTGAATAATTGAAATGAAAGAAAGAAATGCTTCCACCTCTTCATCCTTTCTTGAGAGTGCATCTGTAACAAAATTTAGATTCCCTTTTTTGTAGATGATTTCAAAGTCATTACCCAACATATTTGTGACCCATTTTTTCTTCTCTTCTGAAGATAGTATTTGTTCCAAAAATTGTTTAAGACTATCATGATTATTTTTTACCTTGAAGTGTCCTCCCATTAGGTAAGGCCTCCATTTCTGTAGTTCATGTAGTATTGCCAACATTTCCTTCTGATATATAGCCTTTTGTAAATACTTTCCTTTTATTGAACTACTTTCAAAAGCAATGGGTCTTCCTTCTTGCATTAAAACAACACCAATTCCATTTCCTAAGGCATCACATTCCACAATAAATGTTTTTGTGAAGTCTGGCATAGCTAAGACTAGTGCTAGGCACATTGCCTCTTTAAGATGTTCAAAGTCCTTAGTTTCTTCAGAAGTCCATGAAAATGCATCTTTCTTCAATAATGTTGTTAGAGGTGATGATTTTCTCCCATAATTCTTAACAAAATTGCCATAATACCCTCTTAACCTGAGAAATCCGTTCAACTTCTTTATGGTTGTGGGGAATTTCCATTCCTTAATGGATTTAATTTTGTTAGGGTCTACCTTAACACCCTCGTGAGATACAATATGACCCATATATTCCACCTCTTGTACTCCAAAGAAACATTTGGATGTTTTTTCATATAATTATTTCTCCTCCAATAGTTTGAGCACCCTGTCAACATGTTGAACATGATCCTTCCAAGACCTGCTGTAGATTAGTATATCATCAAAAAATACTAGCACAAATTTTCTAAGGAAGGGTTTGAAAATGGAATTCATCAACCCTTGAAATGTAGAAGGTGCATTGGTAAGGCCAAAAGGCATGACCAAAAATTCATAATGACCCTCGTGAGTTCGAAATGTTGTTTTCAGAATATCTTCAGTCTTCATTCTAATTTGATGATATCCTGAACAAATATCCAACTTGGTAAAATAAATTTCTCCATGTAATTCATCCAATAATTCATCAATCAAAATAATGGAAAATTTATCTTTAATAGTGATCTTATTGATCTCCTTATAATCTAGACACATGCACCATGATCCATCTTTCTTGTGCACCAATACTATTAGAGCAAAGAAAGAACTTTGACTAGGTTGAATTATACCACCCTCTAACATTTCTGTAATCATATGTTCAATTTCGCTCTTTTGGACATAAGGATATATGTAAGGCCTAATATTTGGAGGAAAAATTCTTGGAATCAAATGAATAGCATGATCACAATAACGAATAGGTGGGAGTCCTTTGGAAGTATCAAACACCTTGGAATGATTGCACAAGACTTTCTCGAGATATGGAGAAATAGATGATTTTGATGTTGGAACTTCTAGTGAGCATAATTGTGCAATTATGCCTCACTGTTCTTTCTGTAGAAGCATGGTCATGACATTAGAGCTTATTATCTTTACTGGCTTCCGAGATATACCCCGTAATTCACTTTCCTTTCCTTCCGAAAAAAATTTCAAGAAAAGTTATTGAAAATTAAAAGCTACCGTCTGCAAGGATTGTAACCATTGTACTCCATATACAACGTCAACAGCTCCCATTGGGATGGAAAGCATTGGACTATTTAGTACATATTCCCCCATGGCTAGCTTCATATTATGGCATTTTCTAGAGTAATCTATAGTTCCTCCATTTGCAACCATCAATTGACATTCTAGTGCTGGATATAGGAAACAGTTCAATTCCTTGGCTACCTTACAATGAATAAGATTATGGGTACTACCTGAATCAATCAAAACTATTACCTTTTTCTTCTTGATATGTCCTTCTATCTTGAGAGTTTGAGGAGTAGTAATTCCTTCCAATGCATTACATTATATGGTTAGACTCACTTCTTCTTCTTCTAGGGTTGCTTCCTAGTGTATATCCTCTACTTTTGAAGTTTCTTGTTCATTTTATTGCTCCTCTTCACGATCTATGTAAAATAATTTCTTCTCAACGAACTTATGTCCTTTAGTGTATTTTCTATCACAACTGTAGCAAAGCCCTTTTGTTATTTTTTCTTCCAATTTTTGTTCTATCTACCTTGTACGTTGTGGAAGTCTAGGTGTAGCAACACTTCCATATTTATAGATGTGAGTGGTAGGCTTCCTGGTTGCCATAATTTTACATTCAATTTTTCTTTCCAACCTGAATGCCTTCTCCAATGAATCAGGCTCCCAAATGTGAACTTCATGTTGGATGTGATCCTTTAAAGTCTCTATGAAGACATCAATCCTATGTTCCTCTGGAATATCAGTTACCCTTATATTCAATTTTTGTAATTACTCAATGTGCTCCACCACTGAACCCTTTTTTCTGAGATTTATCAATTGGGTGAAGAAGGTATTACTCTTTGTATCCTCATAATGTGCTATCATTTCCTCCATAAAAATTGACCAACTGACAATTTTTTTACAGGAAAAAATCTATTGATACCATACAAATGTATTTTGTTCTAAATGTAAAGTTGCAATGTGTACCTTCTGTGTGTTTTGGACATTATTGAGATAAAAATATTGCTCCATCTATAGTATCCATGTTACAAGATCCTTGCCATCAAACTTACTCATATCCATCTTTAGAATATGGTGGTTCCTCCTTCCAACATTAGTGTTTATGAAATGACGATTAACATTTATTTTTTTCTCATCGTTAGTTTCCTCTACTGTCTTTTCTCCATTAGGGAACATTTCTTTTATCAACTTTGCCACCTTTGATGTCTACTTTTAGATCATTCTTCATGTTTTCCATTTTTTCATGCAGGTAATCCATCTTAGATTCCATTCCAACTTCCATGCCATCCATCTTAGCTTCCAAACCATTCATCTTAGCTTCCATGCCTTTCTTCAAACCATCCATCATAGTTTCCATGCCTTTCTTCAAAAATTCCATTTCATTTTTTGTTGCTCTTTGCGATAGGGAAATTTGGTGCACTTGCTCTTGCATATCTTCATCCTCATGAGTCATAGTAGAGCCTTCTGAGGGCTTAATGGGTGTTGAATTGTTTTTAGGGGGGATTTTAGAACCAAATACTGATATATATTCTTCAATATGCCCTTGGAATAAATTCAAACTAATTTTTTACATAAGAGTTATCCAATTTGGAAAAAAACACACACACATTTTTCTTTCTTTTAAGGAAATCGATATTGAAACTAAATTATCTCTGTGATTTAGGAGCTTCAATATCTGAAATTTGGTCGTGAGGTAGCCTTGTGAATCCTCTTTCAAATGCCACAGGTCTGACCTAATTTGGATTCTTCAAGGAAAATTTATGTCCAATCTCCCACGATGACCTAATTATGGACTACTTCAATAGAGAAAACTGGTATGGCTTGTCACGTGTCACTTCTTCCTCCTTCAGCTCCAAAATTGATATACCAAAAACTGCAGTCTGTGTAATTACGACCACTTTTTACAGAATCCCCATCTGATGCTTAGAGAGAGGTATCATTTTTTTCCCACGGTCACCTCTTTGAGATGAAACTTGGGAGCCTCAAACAACCCTAACTTCCACAACTCATATATCCAAAAATATTGTGGACCAAGATTTGAAATTTTTACAGGACCTTCCTCTGGATTTGTGATTCGATCTATGAAAATTTTAGCTTCTGAACCCTCGTCGAAAAAACCTTATAGTGAAAATTTCAAGATGACATGTTTAAGTTAAATTTAGGAGCTTGCAAAAAGCCCTAACTTCCACAGATCATATCTCTGAAAATAATTCGAACCAAGCTCTGAAATTTTGCGACGACATCCCTCAGGGTTTCTGCTTCACGCTGTAAAAATTTCACGTTCTCAACCTTCGTAGAAATATTTTATAGCTAAAATTCCATGACGACCTGTTTGGAGCAGCAAAACCCTATAATCCAAAGCTATGATACCAAATGTTGTGAAACCAGCTTCAAAAATAGAAGAGAAGAGAGATCAATGCCTTATAAATCAACCACTTCGAGGGGGAAACCTCCAATAAATTACATAAATGAATAATTCTTGGATGATACAAATGATGAACCCTCCTTTCTATATATAGGAATCCATGGGGTTACAATGTAATCCTAGTGGGGCCACAATGTAATCATAGTCGACCTAACAATAGTAATGTAAAGGCACAATAATGACAATATAGGGGTTACAGAGGTACAAAAATAACAGTAAGGGAGTTACACTAACAACAATAAGGGACTATACTAGTAATATAGGGACCTAACATCATAACTTTGGATAAGCTTATCCCACATAGCCTTAGTAATGTTCAGTTGCATGAGTTTCATGAAACTAGACTTGGAAAAACATCCCAAGATGGAATTCATGACCTTGCATTGGTTTCATATTGTTTCTTCCCTACATCAGCTGTGAGAATGGAGGCTAGATATCGATATCCACTTTCAAAAAATTCCCATACATTGGCTCCTAGCACCTACAAATATGTTGTCATTTTGAATTTCCAAAAGAAAATGTTAGATGAATTAAATAAAGGTGGTTTGATAGAAGATACTCCCTCTTGAATTATCATCTTCATCGATCTCCCTTTAAGCCATCAATATCCTTCTCAGAGCCCTTTTCTAATACCAATTGTTATGAAAAATATTGGGGGGTTTGTGAATGAGTATTTTAAAATTGCTTGAACTTTTCTTTCCTTATTACGATTTCCATTCGCTACACTTGTTCAGATAATCCAAGTAATCTGATGAAAATAAACTACATATATCTAGTTAACTAACTTTTCACATATTTCATCATATTAATCTTTAACCAATGCATCATTATTTAATTAGTCATTTAGTAAGAAGAAACCATGGAAAATAAAGAAAATATAAACCATCAACACATAAGAAACATATCAACACACATGAACACCGATATTTTAGGAGGAAACCCAATGTGGGAGAAAACCATCATTTTTTTCCTCTCTCTCTCCTTATTTTTTTATAAAGAAAATAATATTACAATATTGTACTGGTGCATACTCAAACTAGTACGAAAATAGATACCTACAGAAGTATACAAACTTATCTCATTCTCTAGTACCCACTGGAAGGGTGCTCCAACCTCCTCACTTTGTTTATCGACTCCTACCTTAACGGTGGACGACATTTCAGAATATTTTATATTGGATCCAATTTTGATCCAAATTTATGCAGGAACACAACAAAATACACATGTAACCATAAATACAAATATGCAGTGGAAATAACACTTCATTTCATTAATATCAAAGAGCTGAAATTTGCTTACAGACAGAATAGAAATAAACTAGCTAGGGCATTGGTAGCTTATCTCTGAGAAGTGATGCGGTGGCTATAGGTCTCTGAACTAAGTTACAATGAGGCTCGAGGGCCTATTTATTATTTAGAAACAATGGAAAACCCTAAATATCCAAAACTCTAACCCTAGGAGATGAAGCGCCAAAACTATGGGCCCTGTTTGGGTAAATTGGTGTTTCAACTTCCTGAGGACATAACTCTGGCATAGGATCTTCATTTGATGCACTCAATAGCTCGTTCGTTCTCGGTTTTCCCAAAAAACGTTGTTTAGGGCCTCAAAACGGCTCTAGAAGGTAAGGACCCAAAAAACTGTCAAAAATAGTATGTTGTGCCGAAAGTAAAAAACTGAAAGAGACAATGGTGGGGCCCCAAGTGGAATAGGTGGGTGGCCACCAATATCCACCTGAATCAAATTTCATCATTATGCTCAATATCAAAAAATAATTCAAAAACCAATCATTGAATCAAATCACCTAACCAACTAAATCAATCTCTAAATATCAATCAACCAATGTAGTCAAATCATATGTAGACAATTATACTAAACCATACACTGTTAGTTATCAAAGAAATTGATTACTCTCACTGCAAACTCTGATCAAATATATGTTAGAATATATCCGTTACTTTTCTAATGTAAACCAATGTATCCATGTGATTCATCTAAAGAAGACCTGCATACAAACATGAATACACTTACATCTGAATCTGAATCACTGTAACGCTAAAACAACCACTGGATCAGATATAGAAACAATCATAAATCACTGAGCCAATTGGATATCTCAACATAGTCACAATCATCATAAATATTTCATTTCATAAGCCACTAAGGTCAATCAATATTTTCAAACACATATTATCATGATAGAGACATCATCAACCGACAACAACAATGAGAAAAAAAGTAATCAAATATCATCAACAACCCATACCGCAAAACCTTGACATGTATATGAAACTTTTAAAAAGCGTATCAGCGTATGTATGTGACATCTATTCATGACACCGGTGTACAAATTCTAAACATACTGAAAATAGTACAGAGAATATATATGTGACGACCCAACGAAACATCTACATACGTATGCAACTAACCTAAATAAAACTAGCGTACATATCTCAAATCACTAAATTAAACTTCGATGCACAACATAACGTCTGCCAAACCCAAATCTTAGCATACACACTATTAGAGTCATGCATCATTACACCATTATCATAAATCTATCAAGTCATAAAACAATTAAAAAATATGTATTCATTTAAGATGTATCAGGTCTGATTTTTCTCCATGTTCGTTTTTCCACACCTGTTTCAAATCAAATCATTCATAAGAAACTCAAAACTTGCACTCTTAACTCTTTGATCTCAACCTTCATATATAAATTTAGCCTTGGCCAATACCTTACATCGATCCCTTATTAATGTTTTTAGTATTCTTTAACGAGATCAAATAACCATTTTCGTACTCATTACTATGGGCCAATACCATGGTAAAGACCATTGGTATTTAAATTACCCTAGTGTGGATTATGAACGTGATTTCTCTTCATCATATACGTGATATTGATTCATACAACCCACATATACTTTCCAAAACTTCACTTTTACTATTCCTCTATATCTGAACTTGACATTCCTTTGTCCATCATCTTTGTCACATATGTACGAGCCTGCATAATCAGCTCGTTACTATAATGTTGACATCTTTATTAAGTAGGTTTCCATCAAGGACAACACATTAACCATCATGGCAACATCTAGGAAAAACAATTCTGGTTATGTAATTCATCTTAGTTCAGGTGTGATATCATGGGAATATAAAAAGAAGCCTATTGTGACACTTCCATTAACCCGAGTAGAATATATAGCACAGACATTAGTAACATTCCAGTTAGTATTGTTACAAAGAGTTTTGGATGGACTTCACAAGATAAAATAAATAAAAAACAATATATTGTGATAGCACGTCAGCCATTGCACAATCCAAGAATAGTGGGTTTCATCAAAAGAGAAAACATATTGATACAAAATATCATTCAATTACAAAACTTATGAGCAATGCAGAAGTTTATTTGAAGCCTTCTAAATTGAGTAATCAATTGATTGATATATTCACTAAGATATTAGAAAAAAATGTATTCGAGTTTCATAGAGGAAACATAAATGTTATAAGCCTTGTTGAGACGACAAGTAAGCATGTTTGAATTGTCATGAGTTATTCCTTGGTTTAGTGGTCTTAATTAAAGGTTAGTTCTAAGTCTTTCTTATATTTAATAAAATTTAAGTTAGTGAGCGTTTTTTGAAATTACGTTTAACAAATTCTGGAGTTGGAAAGAATAAATATTGTAATTAATTCAAGTGCACGATCAATAGAGAAAGCATCAACTCATCAACTCATATTGTTCGTTTGCGTGCATCAATTTTCCAACACTCGAGGCACATGAGTAAATTATGCGATTCAGAGTTGTTGTGCTCCAAGCACTTGAGAGTCCTTCAACTTTATTAGAGAAGTAGAAGTCTATGTGACGATTCCCTCTATTATTAGTTCATATGATTATGTTCCCTTAAGCTTCAACCAAACAAAGTCATCTCTTTCGAGGGCTATAATATGCACGAGGAATTCAGTAGAAAGTATTCAGAGCAAGAGTAAGAGTATTATCTTTAATGGTCAATGAAAGCTTTTATACTGGATGAAATTACAAGGTTTCAACGGTAGTTTAAACAAATACGTCCGTAAGAGGAGAAAAAATACCGAAATTCGATAGTTCGATTGGCACATCGAATTATTCGATAAAAATTTGGTTCGGTGGTTCATGGTAGCTAATGGTAAGATGAATGGAGATGGGGAGCCCATAGTTTGTGTTCGTAA
Source organism: Pinus albicaulis (assembly GCA_034641835.2). NCBI lineage: Eukaryota > Viridiplantae > Streptophyta > Pinopsida > Pinales > Pinaceae > Pinus > Pinus albicaulis. The sequence continues at coordinate 209,303,901 of CM076583.1, read as the reverse complement.
TGGCAAGTGGAATGTCGATGCGGAGAGGTGACAGTTAGGAAATAGAAAATGGAAAGAGAAATTTCCCAATTTTAAATTTTAACTGTTTTTTTAAGTTTTAAAAAATGAGAATATCCAGAAAAATATTAGAATTAGTTAAGATTATGCTTACTTTAGCATATCTTGGATTGGGTTTGTTGAGGAAGTTGAGAGATTCTCTCAACTTCTCTCTCTAAGATTAGCATTAGTTTAACTATATATATTTGATGTATCTCTGATTATTGAATATAGAAATTAATTATTTGTGTGTAAATCCTGTGCGTTTCTGCTCTCTCACAATTTTTAATATGGTATCGGAGCCTAGCTGGGCTTAATCCCTCATGGGAGTGCCCAGGAAAATGACATAGTTTGGGAGATATTCTCTGTACATACGTAGATTAAGAGTGTTGAATTCGTTTGTTTGTAAGAGTGATGTGTGTGCATCTGCGTGTGTTTCTTGTTCCTTGGAAATTGAACGCTGCGTTACTGAATTTGAAGTCTTGTAATAGCAGCTTTCTCTTAGCTGATTTTCCGCTGCATTCCCGGAAAAAGAAATTCCAATTTGTAATAAGAGCTCAGCTTCTGGTCTGCATATTCGCCTGCGTTTTCCTGCACGTCCTCCATCGTCGGGTGCACTTGTTGGTTTTCTTCCATCGGCACAAAGCGCTGAAAGCCAGGAAAATCAGACCGACCAGATTCGAACTCGGGGCTGTCCAGAATTCTCTCCTCAGCGAACATTGGGTAGAGCCAAATTTCAGTAATGAATTCTAGAGGTGTCGAGTTCTCACAAAAAGCACTGGTCTCTGCGCGTGCTAAAGAATGCGTATTTTTCCAGGGCCTTGTAATAAAAGAAAAGAAAAACTCCGTGAGAACATTTCAAGTTCCGAGACTATATCATAAGAAGCCGATCTCACATGGGTAGATTGATCTCTGTTGAGTAGATCTCCATGCTTCTCAAAAGTGGCAACGAATTTCATAAGAAGACGGATGCCTATCGACTGTATTGTGAATGCACATTATAATTCAAATCGGATGCCTGTCGACTGTATTGAGAAGTGAAAAGAAATCAAAACTACGCATACCTACACCCGCACCAGTTTTTCGATATCTACTGCACAGCTAAGGCGTAGTGTCTCGCGTGAATCTTCTCTCACAATACATCGAGACATTTCCTTTACTTGATTATGCATTACAATTTTTTGGACTGCGCTTCCTTAAATGTTGTGAAACTGCTTCATCATGAGAATCCACGCATTCATTCTTTTGGTTATAGTGTTCAGATTGTTGAATCTGATAGATATTGAGTGTGGCGCCGAGCCAATTATTTTCTTAATTCGGAGTGCAGCACAGCCAAAAGGATGGATTCTATATAAGGAGTTTTGAAATCTTAATTTCTCTTTCCTGACAGAAACAAAAGACAACCGGGCTTTTTGGGGGATCTAGCCAACAAAATGAAGCATGTTTTGTGATTTACAAGTGTGTGGAATATAGTGTGGAGTTTAAGCCTTATATTTATTGCTATGAGATTTGTGTAGAAGAGAACGAATTAGTGAACAAATTAGCATTATTTAAATTAGTCGTTCTTGACATTCTACAGGGACGAGAGATCAATTGACTAATTTGATTGTGTGAATTTGTTATATGCTGATATTGTTGTGCTACGGGCCAAGAGCATCAGTTACAGGTTACTGTATGATGTGAAGCAGGTCAAGTTTTTAGATTAGCTCTTGAACACATTCAATATTCAGACCATTCGCCTAGCCACTGATGGATAGCCGAAAGAGAAATATCCGACAGATGGTGATTGGTCCATAGGATGGTTCATCACTTGTCAGCTCTTATCGTGGAAGCCCCGACGAGTGGAGTTGTCAATACTGTTGATCTTGCAAAGTTCATTATTGCTAGTCAGAAACAAATGTATTTTAAATGGGTTGAATGGTAGCTCGAAAATGGTGGAGAAAAGAGCGTTTTCTATGAGATCTCAGAGTGGGTACAAATGTTAATGAAGACCAGATCAGACAAAGAGATGAAAGTTCAAAGTGTTGTAATTGTGATTAATTATTATATGTTTTGTAAAGTAAGAATTAAGGGAGGGTATTAGAATTAGTTAAGATTATGCTTACTTTAGTATATCTTGGATTGGGTTTGTTGAGGAAGTTGAGAGATTCTCTCAACTTCTCTCTCTAAGATTAGCATTAGTTTAACTATATATATTTGATGTATCTCTGATTATTGAATATAGAAATTAATTATTTATGTGTAAATTCTGTGCGTTTCTACTCTCTCACAATTTCTAATAAAAAAGAGATTTTAACTTGAATTTGAAAGTTTATAAAAAATAATTAAGTTTACTAAAGAGAAATTTTAATATTTTTTTGGTTTTAAAAAGCTGAAATGACCATGGAATTTTTTTTAGTTTAAAATTAAAAATTTATAAAAAATAATGAAGTTTTATAAATTTTATAAAAATAATTGATTTTGGTAACTATGGTTTCAACGATAGAATGAGTTAGTTCCATATGGAAAAATACCACATCCTAGAGAAAGTAATAGATGAAAACTTTGGCGGAATGACCCGAATATCACACATAATCTTGTTGATGCCTTAATCTGAGTCTAGATAAGACACAGTTCGAAATTTAAGCAATAGTATAAAAGGGGTTCTCTTTGTAGGTTGAAATTGGCCGAATATATGGATATTATACTGAATTAGATTTAGATAGCATTAGAGTAATTTGATACATGAATTGTCATGATCATGCTATTGATGTTGGTAGGAAATATTGCTTGGTGTAGTGGACACAACAGCTAGTGATACAGTGGGAAATGTCAGAAGTGCTAAGAAACCTTGCAGTGATGAAGAGGCTTCGAGCTGAGCTAGAAAGTGTAGTTGAACTGTATTGCATGGAATGCAAATCTGACCTGCCTAAGCTTGGTTATTTACCATCTGTAGTGAAGGAAACATTTAGATTCCAGTTATCTGGGCCTTTCTTGCCACATAGTTGGCACGTCCTACAATGTATTGGGTTATGAAATCCCCCAAAATACTCTGGTTCTCGTTAATGCTAGTGCGATTGCGACGAGAACAAAGTCAGTGTAGGACGCCGAAAATTTCATGCCAGAGTTGATAGTAGAGTTAACTTTGAGGTAGATGCAAATTGAGATGAAAACTTTGTGAGCCTTCTATTCCAAGCCTGAAGGAGAAGATGCCCGGGACAACAATTGGGAACGCGTCTTGTAGAGTTTGGACCGGCTCAGCTGCTTCACAGGTTGCCCTTGGATGAAATAAATTTGCAATCTCAAGAATTGGATATGACTGAAAGGTGAAAGGTTTAATGGAGTCATATGACTGAAAGTTTTAATGGAGTCACAGTGTGTAAGGCTCTAGAACACTCAGCTATTACAACACCATGCATAAAATGCATTGCCCCTAAAGTAGGACTTCAAATTTCTAGTGGAATATGTTGAAATAGAAGTATTTTATTGTAGAAACTGTTAGAGATAGTGGCAAATAGTTATGGCTCAGAGATATCCTTCTCTTTTGTTTTGTATTGGATATCAAATTATTTTTTCGCAAGCATGTGTATAGGGTTGAAGAAATGTGTTGAGAAATGTATTCAATACCCCCACATGCTGAGTAAAGGTGAATTGTATTCTTAATGTTTGCTTTAGTTTTTTCTTTAAATATTATACATAACATATAAATATGTACACTGTCATATATATAGTGTATGGCATCTGGACATGTACAATGTTATATACAGCATATGGATAATTTGGAATGCAATTATAAAATAATTTAAATTTATTATTAAATTTATTAATGTAAAAGATATTTATATTTATTAAATAAAGATTTATTCATATTAAATGTAAATTTTTAAATTTATTATTTAAAAAATGTTAACGAATAAAATATTAATAATTATTAAATAAATAATTATTCATCATATGTGTTGAATGTAAATTCTATTTAACATCATAAACTTTGATTATGTTTATATAATTTGATTAAATATTGAAAATTTATTTTAAAAAAAATTCCGGAAACGTTAGAGTAAGATATAACCATTAGAGTAAGATATAACCATTCACAATTGAAAAGATGACATTTCAGCGACATTTCCATAAGCAACATGTTTAGATAAGAACTTTCTTCCTTCTAAATCACATAAGAACACGCTCATTACAAGAACATAAAGAAATTACGCTCATTACAAGAACATAAAGAAATTATAAGACAGAAATTTTTATTCTATGTGAATTAGTTTCAAAATTTTAACTGATTCGTTCAGTTTGAATAGATAGTAAATTTAATTAACTGATTGGTTTAGTTTGAATAGATAGTAAATTTAAAAATAGATTAAACTGTGAAGTAGAGGTTATAACGATATTATAAGGATATCGTTTCAAAATTTGGACACTCGTTTTAAGTTACAATCATTATTTTTATTTTTTTATAGTAAATTTCAAAATGGATTAAATTGTAAATTACAGGCTATACAGATATTATAAGGACACCATTTCAAAATTTTGGGTTGACTGGTTTAAATTTATAATAAATTTTTAAACGGATTAAACTACAAGGTAAGGTTTATAAAGACATTATTGTATTGGTTGTTCTTTATATTAAGTGGAAAAACAACTAGTTCACTAAACCAGTTTAATTAAGAATTTTTTTGGCTTTAATTTTAAATTTAAGAAAAAAAATTTAATGGATATCAAATTTATGATTATAAGATGTATTATGAAGTTAATTTATGATTTTAAGAATTTAGAAGTCTTTTAATAATAATTTTACAAACCAAAAACTAAGCACATAAAGTATATATATATATATATATATATATATATATATATATATATATATATATATATATATATATTAAAAATTATTTTTTATAAAAAAAATCTATGAAAAATATAGATTTCAAACAATTTACTTATTAAATTGTTTGAATGGTTTATGACCATTATTATTTATATTTATGTTGAATATGTTAAATGTAAATTCTTAAGTTTATTATTTAAGAAATTTATCATCTTAAACTTGAATTCATATTTATATAATTTGATTGTAAGGTTAGAAAACTATTTTAAAAATAATTCCAGAAACATTAGGCAAAGATATAAGCATTGACTATTGCAAAGATAATATTTTAGCAAAAATTTAATAAGAAACGTGTTTATATAAGAACTTTCTTCCCTCTAAATCACGTAAGAACACTCGCATGACCAGAACATAATGAAATTATAAGAAAGCAATTTTTTTTCTATGAGAATGTTCGGTTTGAATAGATAGTAAATTTAGAAATGGATTAAATTGTGAACTAGAGTTTATAAAAATATTATAAGGACATTGTTTCAAACTTTGGACCGACTGGTTTTAATTTAGAAAAACTTTTTTAATCGTTCATAGTAAATATCAAAATGGATTAAATTGTAAATTAGAGGTTCTAGAGATATTATAAGGACACCATTTCAAAATTTGGGTTAGTTTAAATTTACAATAAATTTTTAAATAGATTAAATTATAAAGTAGGCTTTATAAAGACATTATTGTATTGGTAGTTTCTCACATCAAGTGGAAAAACAACTAGTTGAGTAAACTAGTTTAGTTAAGATTTTTTTGGCTTTAATTTTAAATATTTCTTAGTAGATATAGAATTTATGGCGATGAGATGTATTATGTTCACCATGATGAGATGTACTATTAAGTTAATCTCTCATGTAAAGGTCACAAGTGTTTTTTTGAGAAAAAATCAAATCAAGTGATTTTAATAACTTAATGATTTTAATAATTTAACTTTCTTTCCATTGCCATTTTTCAAACCCAAAAGAAAACCCATCACCTCTCTAGAAATACACATACAACCAACAATATATATATATATATATATATATATATATATATATATATATATATATATATATATATATATATATATATTAAAAATTAATTTTTTATTAAAATTTTTTATAAAAAACAAATTTCAAACAATTTAATTATCAAATTGTTTCAAAAGTTTATGATTATGTTAAAAATATTCATAATCATCACATACACAGAAGTATAAATTATTGTTTGATGAAAAAAAATCTTATGAAAAAAATTATATCTCAAATAATTTAATCATTAAGTTATTTGGATGTTTATGATTATGTTAGGAAATTACATAATCATCTCACACACAATGGTAAAAAAAACTTACTAAAAAATTATATATCAAACAATTTAATAAGTACATACACAAGCATATATATAGTTCATCTAAGTGAACTTTAATTATATGATTATATGGTAGGGATTTAATTTTAATTTTAATATTAATAAATTATAATAATTACTTCTTAGTATAAATATATTATAATTATAACATTTAACATTATTATATTTCCCGGATGCGGGTGAAGAGGGTAGTGTTTAATGCGATGGGACTTGGGTGCGGCACAATGTGGAGACACTTGCCCACCCAAGTCACGGTTGAAGAGTGGCATTTAAGAACTGCTGCCAACAAATCGACGGCATTTACTTCTGGCGCTATTCGTGATCCTACCTCCATTCCCATGTGCGATTTCACATGTGACTCTTTGCTTCGGCCTTCGACTCTCATCAATGAGCGTTTAACGTCGGGCGTTCTTCGATGCAATCTCATTCGGATTGATAACATGGCGAATTGCTTTGTTTTCTCAGATGCTCCTCAGTCGATGAATTGCAGGTGCTCTCCGGCTACTGGGCTCCCCAGTGTGCACACTGTGACTGGCAAAAGAAGCCCGTTGAGCTGCTGCTTGGACTTTGGAGATAATCTCCACTTCTCTCATTCTGGCCTTTGTATGTCTACTTCAATCTCTTTGAATTTTCGCATTCCTCTAGCCTCCGTCTCTCCTTATCTTCCGTCTCTTCTCATGCCCTCTACAGAGACTGTGCCAATGCCCCGCCTTCACCAACAGATGCGGTGTCGCAGGGGTAGCACTAAAAGCCAACCCCTGCGCACTCCCTCCAACTCCACCTCTGAATCTTCCTCTCGTTCCAGTGACTATTTTTCGGGCCCCTATCCCAACACCAGAAGTAGGAGGGGTCGTGTTCATGGTACTCGCCACCGCTTGGTCTCCTCGGAGCCTCAAATTCCCACCGTTTTGCCTTTTATCATGCCTCATACGTCGCATTTCTCATTTAATTGCTCTCTAAACCGCCCTGGATTCACTGCCTCAATCACTATCATCTTCCATTAAGAGACCTAGGCAGATGAGCAGAGCACTGGTCTGGCGGGTCTGAGTAAAGCAATTGTCCAGACTTCGGGCCATCAAGCGGGGTCGATGCACATGCAGGGCAGGGAGGCACAAGGAGATCCAGGGCAAGCGAGCGGGATTCGTGACGTGGAAATGGCGCAAGGAGATCTAGCACCTTCCAGGCCGGTTGTTACTTCCATCATGGACCTGTTCAAGAAACATGGAGACATGGCTGTACTCTAGTGCAGAGTTGTGGAAGAACTGCCTGATGAGTAGCTGCTCTTTCTTTGTTTGGTTTTCATGTTTACTTTCGGCCCATACTATCGGGCTTGTTTTTTATTATTTTGTTGTGTCAGATTATAGTTCTGTTTTTTATTGTTGTAATCGAAGTAACCTTCAGAAGCATCATCTGATGGCACCCCTATGAGGGCAGTGCAACAGTTTGAACATTTTTCAAGGTTGGTTTCCCTCTATGAGGGTAGTCTTTTTCTCTGAATTTTTTGTCAAGATTACCACAAGATTGGGCAAAGACTTGGCTTGGGCCATGATGTAAATTATTTCCTCTGTTAATAGATTAACTTAAATTAGAAAAAAAAAACATTATTATATTAATATGAATTAATATATAATGATAATATAGTATTAGGTATTATTATTATTAAGTATTAATATGAATTAATATATAATAATAATATAGTATTATGTATTATTCGAGGTTACTATTCGATTTTTAGTAGTACATTTTATTAATATTAATTTTCTAATATAAGTAAATAAAAATGAAGTATTTAATTACATGAGTAAATTTCAATTAATATTGAAATATCACACTAAACCCTAATAATAAACAATAAATTAAACCAAATATTATATAATAATTATTAAATTCAATATTATAAATTTGAATATTAAACACCAATATTAAACCCATTATTATAATCCTAATATTATAAACCCAAATTTATAAATCTAGTGCTGGAGAAACCTAAACTTAGATTATTGTTATGATAAGGATAGGTTTGAGAATCTAATATTAGCTCTCATATGCTAATATATAGGGAGTTGTCGAAATCATCCCATTAATGTGAAAGCCTATATATTTGAAGCACATCTCACTCAATAGTGAGTGCTTGTAAGAGTGTTTGTACACTCTCCAAGTATCTCGGTTAGAGAGTCGTTTAGCTTATAGTTAATAGATTCGGTTTTTAACATGGTACCAGAGCACATAAGATGAGATGCATCTGTGCCTATGTTGTGTGTAGGGATCTGAGGATGTGAGGATCATTGCTGTTGCGTGAAGTGATCTACGACTCTGAAATTTCGCTATGGCATTTTGAGTTAGTTGCATGACAGCGTACCAAATTTTTTATTTTTGGAGGCCAACGCCATGACACTGTGCTATATGCATGCTCAGATTTCATGCCATGCTAGTACACAGTAAGAGACCAATAGTGCCCTACCGTGATCGAAGGCATTCAGAATTCGAGTGGACTCACCAATCATTTGTGGCATAAGGGTGGCTGAGTTTGCGTGGTTTGATTTGTAGGCAAGGGTCCGCATTCTCTCATATTGAAGTGATAGGGAGATCACAGTGGAGGCCATTTTCATGCATGAGCCTTGTTGTATGCATGACTATGTTGATCATGGATTTTTTTGGCAGCGTTCTCGCCCTAGGTTTTTTATTTGCTTCGACAATGTTCTCGTGTTGAGCCTGCTGTGTAAGGTTGTTTGAGGCTCGGCGGTGGAAGTAGTTGGCAGATCGAGTTGGTTGTGTCAAAATAGTAACTATGATGAGATTATGGTTGGGTTATACCCTTAATTTCATCCAAAACTAAATATTACTAGAATCGTCGATCCACGTGAGGAGGCCGAGTTTGCGTGGTGATCCAATGGTCAGAAGAAGTTGTAGCCTGGTGGTTTAATCATTGCATAAAGAAGTGCGATGGTTTGAGCCAAGATTGGGTAGATCTTAGCCTGCTGATATTTTTACGCTCAGTGGTGGAATGAAAAATTTTGATGGAGCTCGTGATCACCAATGAGTTTGTGGTGGAGTGCATCCTACCTCGTTTGATTTGCAAGGAATGGTCAGTGTCCTGATTTCGAATCCATACTTGGCGGGTCTTATTGTGAAGGTTGTGATAGAGGCCATTGCTAGATTAGAGCCCGTCATCCGTGGCAAAGGAGTAGCACGCGCGACTACCCTCAACGATCTGGGGATTTATGGTCTAAGGGTTGTTGAGACTATGAGGAGCTCGAAGATCATATTCATTGACATCCATAATAACAACGAGATGGAAATTCCAGAGTCTTGTATAGTGAAGATGTCACGTCTTTTGTGGATGCATCATTCAACAAGGAGGTGTTGTCGTTGGTTACTGGTTGAGCCTACGTTGAGGCCGTGAAGGCCGATCATTGTTTCCAAAATATAGTTCTATTTTTTATTGCTGTAATCGAAGTAACCTTCAGAAGCATCATCTGATGGTATCCCTACAAGGGTAGTGCAACAGTTTGAACATTGTTCAAGACTGGTTTCCCTCTATGAGGGCAGTCTTTTTCTCTGAATTTTTTGTCAAGATTACCACAGGATTGGGCAAAGACTTGGCTTGGGACATGATGTAAATTATTTCCTCTGTTAATAGATTAAATTAAATTAGAAAAACAAAATAACATTATTATATTAATATGAATTAATATATAATGATAATATAGTATTAGGTATTATTATTATTAAGTATTAATATGAATTAATATATAATAATAATATAGTGTTATGTATTATTATTGGAGGTTACTATTTGAGTTTTAGTCATACATTTTACTAATATTAATTTTCTAATATAAGAAAATAAAAATGAAGTATTTAATTAAATGAGTAAATTTCAATTAATATTGAAATCTTACACTAAACCCTAATAATAAACAATAAAATTAAACCAAATATTATATACTCATTATTAAATTCAATATTATAAATTTTAATATTAAACACCAATATTAAACCCATTATTATAATTCTAATATTATAAACCCAATTTTATAAATCTAGTGTTGGAGAAACCTAAACTTATATTATTGTTATGATGAGGATAGGTTTGAGAATCTAATATTAGCTCTCATATCCTAATATATAGGGAGTGGTCGAAACCATCCGGTTAATGTGAAAGCCTATATATTTGAAGCTCATCTCACTCAATAGTGAGTGCTTGTAAGAGAGTTTGTACACTTTCCAAGTATTTCAGCTGGAGATTCATTTAGATTATAATTAATAGATTCATTTTTTAACATGGTACTGGAGCGCATAAGATGAGATGCATCTGTGCCTATGTTCTGTGTAGGGATCTGAGGATGTGAGGATCGTTGTTGTTGCGTGACGTGATCTACGACTCTGAAATTTCGCTATGGCATTTGGAGTTAGTTGCATGATAGTGTACCAAATTTTTTATTTTTGGAGGCCAACGCCATGACACTCTGCTATATGCATGCTCAAATTTCATGCCATGCTAGTACACAGTAAGAGACAATTAGTGCCCTACCACGATTGAAGGAATGCATAATTCAAGTGGACTCACCAATCATTTGTGGCATAAGGGTGGTTGAGTTTGCCTGGTGTGATTTGTAGGCAAGGGTCTACATTCTCTCATATTGAAGCGATAGGGAGATCAAAATGGAGGCCATTTGCATGCATGAGCCTTGTTGTATGCATGACTATGTTGATCATGGATTTTTTGGGCAGCGTTCTCGTACTAGGTTTTTTATTTGCTTCGACAATGTTCTCGTGTTGAGCCTGTTGTGTAAGGTTGTTTGAGGCTCAACGGTGGAAGTAGTTGGCAGATCAAGTTGGTTGTGTCAAAATAGTAACTATGATGAGATTATGGTTGGGTCATACCCTTAATTTCATCCAAAACTAAATATTACTAGAATCGTCGATCCACGTCAGGATGCCGAGTTTGCATGGTGATCCAATGGTGAGAAGAAGTTGTAGCCTGGTGGTTTAATCATTGCGTAAAGAACTGCGATGGTTTGAGCCGAGATTGGGTAGATCTTAGCCTGCTGAGATTTTTACGTTCAGTGGTGGAATGACAAATTTTGATGGAGCTCGTGATCACAGATAAGTTTGTGGTGGAGCGCATCCTGCCTCATTTGATTTGCAAGGAATGGTCTGTGTCCTGATTTTGAATCCATACATGGCGGGTCTTATGGTGAAGGTTGTGATAGAGGCCATTTCTAGATTGGAGCCCATCAGCCGTGGCAAAGGAGTAGCACGCGTGAGTACCCTCAACGATCTGGGGATTTATGGTCTAAGGGTTGTTGAGACTATGAGGATCTAGAAGATCGTATTTCATTGACATCCATAATAGCAACGAGATGGAAATGCCAAAGTCTTGTATAGTGAAGATGTCATGTTTTTTGTGGATACATCATCCAACAGGGAGGTGTTATCGTTGGTTACTGGTTGAGCCTACATTGAGGCTGTGAATGCCGATCATTGTTTCCAGATTAAAGAGTTCGTGGTAGAGATCTATGCCCGCACCAGCATCAACTCTTGGAAGAAGGAAATGCGGCTACTGCGTTTCTGCAAACTTAGGTCCCGCTTCCGATTTCTGGAAGGGTTTAATTGTTGTTCAAGTCCGAGTGTTGTGATATTATGAATTAAATCAAATTTGGGATCCTATTTACTGGCAACATATGGATTTTCTTGTAGAAATTATATGTGGAGGACCAATTCTGTAGTCTGGTTGGGTGGAAAGCATTTATAAAAAAATATTAATTGATTTGTTGCATCTTATCAGAAATATGTGTCTTATCAGAAATTGCTAATCACATGGATTAGAATTGGATATCAATAAAATTTGCAGCTTGTTGAGAGGTTTTCTTTTTTTCTTGTCGCAAGAGCCGAGGGCACTGAGACCTGCGTGGCATAGAAGCCACAATCTAGAAGGTTCTATAATTGAAGAGTTGCCAAAGGGAGAAGCTTCCCTCTTGCATGGTAACAAGGTTTTTGGAGCTCGTTAGAGGACCGAGTGGAGTCAAAAAGAAATGTGGAGTAAAAAAGAAATCTCGAAGCAAGATAAGCTGGACTTTAACAACATGTCTATATTTTTAGATATTTTAGATTCTGATGATGATGATTTTCTAATGTGGAAATTTGGAGGCATTAGCATGGGTGGTATTTTTGAGTCTGAAGAAATTTCAGAAAAACAATGTGGTTCCTTTGATGGCCATGGGAATCAAGAGGCACAGTCGGTTGTGCAAGATCCTGAGATTGAAGTGTCACGAGATGATCTTTAGGAAGGATGTAAACAGGAACAAATTGGTGAATATCAATTGGATGAGCCACATGAAGCTGATTGCAAAGATGTAGCAGAGGAAGACAAAGCTGGAGAGAATTTAAATTGTGATGATCTCATGAATATTTCTGTGTGTGCATATGTTAACAACAATAAGGAAAAATAAATGAAGTTTGAAGAGGAATTGAAATTTCTTGAAGCAGGGTTTTAAACACCATGTTTTTATGAAATCAAGACAGAAGTTGCATGAATAAATGATGAAGACATTACCACTAATGTTCACATGGTTAAGACCAAAAATAGTGAGAGGGAAAATTCTCTTATCCAGCCTGTCATTATTTTCAGAAGGATGAGAATAAGATTTCAAGATTTTCATCACTGGGAAATAAATGAGGTCAAGGTACATCACTACCTCATAGTGAGGAAAGTGAAGATGAAGCCTCGCCTCAGAATGAACAAGTATTGGTTCAGAAGCATAAAGACCAAAATGTAAACCTATGTTACCAAGTTTTTCATGTTTTAATTGTAAGCCTAGCTGAGACTAGACTAGCAGGCGTATGTTATTGTTTAGTACCCTTTCTCCATTAAGGGGGAGTGTTGGAAGTAATCGAGAAACCTAAACTTAGATTATTTTTATGATGAGGATAGGTTTGAGAATCTAATCTTAGACCTCATATCCTAATATCTAGGGAGTGGTTGAAACCATCCTCTTAGTTTGAAAGCCTATATATTTGAGGTTGATCTGACTCAATAGTCAGTGCTTATATGAGTTTTTGTACACTCTTGAGGTATCTCACCTGGAGATCCATTTAACTTATAGTTAATAGATTCAGATTTTAACACCTTGTAGTAAACCCAATATTATAATATTTATTCTTGGAATGTGAAATTGAATAAACTTAAATATAATGTAATATTGTGAAAGTAATTGTTCGAGTGATTTCCCCATTGTGACAATGTTTCTCACAATGCAACGTTGGATACAATTTTGTACCATTCCAATATCACAATATTCAACACTAATATTAAACCAAATATTATAAAACCTAATATTAATCCCAATATTATAAATTCAATATTTAACTCATTATTGCAAACCATAATATTATAACTAATATTACAAACTCATATATTAAACCCAATATTAAGCCCTAATATCAACCCAATATTAAAATCCCTAATATTGAATGGTAATTTTATAATGCCACAATGGAACATTGAATAAATTGGAATATAATGTAACATTGTAATAGTGATTGTCACATTGCAACGTTGGATAGATTTTTCTTCCATTGCGATGTCACAATTTAATGCCCTAATATTAAATAAATTTTTATAAACCCTAATATTAAACACAATTTTATAAATCGTAATATTATAAAAAATAATATTGTAAGCCCAATATTATAAACCCTCATATTAAACCCAATATTGTAAACCCTAATATTAAACATTGACTATAGAGAATGACAATATTTGACTCATTTGGTTCACTCTCTTTTATTAGTAATATTAATTCAAATTATTAATAGCTCATTATTTTTTACGAAAGTTGAAGACCAATGAGTGTCAAACATAATCAAACATAGTAAAAAACATTATTAAATGCGGTTGAATAATTTTGTAATGTCACAATGCAATGTTGGAGAAATTGCAATGTAATGTGAATTGTGACATTGATTGTCACATTGAAGGAAAGATTGATGATGGTAAATTATTTAACCAATGATGATAGAGGTCAAATTTTTTCAGTAATGTGGTTGAATATGTTTCATTATTAATATTAATCAATAATAATAATAATAGGAAATTATGTTTGCCTAAAATTGAGTGTTGACTATCAAACATACTCAACGAACATATTGAACATAGATAACCACATTAGTAAATGATTGTCACATTGCGACAATGTATAAAGTTAATAATTGAAGAGTTTATTATATAAGAGTTTATGTTATATAATATTAAATTTTATAATATTTTTTTTTAATATTAGGTTTCAAAATTTCATCTCATTGGTTTGAATAGATAGTAAATTTAAAAATGGATTAAATTGTAAACTAGAGGTTATAAAGATATTATAAGGACATCGTTTCCAAAATTTGACCGAATGGATTTAATTTACAATAAATTTTTTAATGGCTCATCGTAAATTTCGAATGGATTATATTGTAAATTACAGGTTATACAGATATTATAAGGACACCATTTCAAAATTTGGACTAACTAGTTTAAATTTATAATAAATTTTTAAATGGATTGAATTATAAGGTAAGTTTTATAAAGAGATTATTTATTGATTGTTACTCACATAAAGTAGAAAAATAACTAGTTCAGGAAACTAGTTTAATTAAGATTCTTTGGCTATAATTTTAAATTTAAGAAATATTTTTTACACGACGTAGAATCTATGCTGATGAGATGTACTATTAAGTTAATCTCTCATGTAAAGGGCATGATTTTAATTTTTTTTGGAAAAAATTAAGTAATGTTAAGGGTTATTATGATCCACTTGTGGTTTTAACAATTTAAATTATTTTCCTTCATTATTTCTCAAACCAAAGGCTAAGCCTATAACATCCTTACTATATATATATATATATATATATATAATCTGATGAAGAAATTAGATTTCAAACAATTTAATTTTAATAATAATATTGCAATAATAAATATGGTTAATACAAATGAATTTGAATTATATGATTATACGATAGGAATTTAATTTTAATTTTAATAAATATATAATTATAATAATTATTTTTTAACTCCCAAATGTAGGTGAATATTGAAGGTAGGCATACGGTGAGCCCAGTGCGTGACACATGGCTCTACCATATGATCACGCATGGGCTCAAGCTGCGAGCATTAAAACCTACGAACTACTCTCAACAAGGCTCCATTAATTCACTCATCGGTCGATGCAACCACCACCCTTTCAAAATTCCTCTGCACTGCAACATTCCTCCATCGCCTTCAAGCTGCATCTGACCCTCTGTGGCCTCAGAACCGAGCTCTCAAACACCCACATGGAGTCGATGAAGCCTATATTGTTGTATTGTTCTTGCCCCCGGCCACCATGTCTCCAATAGCTTCCACTGCAGCCTTAATTTTAATTCAGAGCCTTCGGCTCCTCAGATTTATGTTCCTTTGGCTCCTCAGATTTATGTTCCTTCAGCTCTGCTCTCTCATCCCATCACCATCACCTCCACCAGCTCCATTATGCCTAGGCGCCACCGGATGCACTATCACCGAGGCAGTGGGCGTGGACGGGCGTCTCGACCTCCGCTTTCCAACCACTCTGATCCTTCTTCTCTATCTCTTGAGGATTCCTATGGCCGCTATCCTACAACTTACAGTGGCAAAGGCCTAGATCTAGCTTCGAGGTGGTCTGTCTCTTTAACTCCTATTCGCACTTCGGGGTTGCACCACCCCACCAGTCACTCTATTCACCACGCATTCTGCACAATTCCACTAAAATTGTACCTTGGACCACCCTCGTATCATAGCCACCATCTCCATCAGGTTCAAGGAGGAAGCTTCCCTTGCTGATAGCCTTCGCCCTAGGAAAATTCTTAGAAAATCCACAATTGACTCGGTGCCTCAGCCGCCCTCGCGAAAGTCTGAAGCTCTCCCCCTCATTCATGGCACTCCCTCTTCCAACAACAAGTCCAAGGGTAGTAGCAGCAGTGGCAACAGTGGCATCGACAACAATAGCAGGGATTGGTCTGGTGATGATGGTTACAAGGGCAGTGCATGCATCACCCTTACTCCTAAACATGTCGTGCCTCAAGGTAAGATTGTTGATGACTCCTCCGAGGAGTACAAGTGCCTAATTGTGGAGGAGCCACCGCCCCCACACAATGACACCTATCTTCTACATGTTTCTTTTCAGTTTGGGTCTCTTTTTCTAGATTACTATGTCCCTCTTGGTTATTTTCGTAATTCACTACTATTTTTTGTATGAAGTTGGTTTCCCCGTTGTGGGCCGCTGCAGTAAGATTGGTATAGCTGATTTCCCCTTCTAGGGCAGTCGCTATTTTATTCTTTTGACTTACAATGCCTCTGGAATTGGCTAGTTGAACAATTTCAGAGTCCAGACACTCCATGTACCATATATTATATTAATATAATTTAGACTTACTTAGAAAAAATATATATATGTTTTAATATAATTATAATATATCACTATATTATAATTATAATTATAATACTTAATATTATTATATTATAGTTATAATTTATTAATATTATTATCGGATGTTCTTATTGGGGTTTTAGTATTACATTTTATTAATATTAATTTTTTTATGTAGGTAAATAGAAATTATGTATTTGACGAAATGAGTAAATTTCAATTAACATTAAAATTTTACACTAAACTTTAATAATAAACCTTAAAGTTAAATCAAATATTATATTCTCATTATTACATTCAATATTATAAACTTTAATATTAAATTTATTATTATAACCTAATATTATAAACCTTAGTATTAAACCCAATATTATAAATCCTTCTCTTGGAATGTCAAATTGAATAAATTGAAATATAATGAAACATTGTTAAAGTAATTATTAGATTGGCTGCCCCATTGTGACAGTGTCTCTCACAATGAAACGTTCAATACATGTTTGTACCATTCTAATATCACAATATTAAACCAGATATTATAAACCCTAATATGAATCCCAATATTATAAATTTAATATTTAACTCATTGTTGTAAATCATAATATTATAACTAATATTACAAACTCAAATATTAAACCCAATATTAAAACCTAACATTAACCCAATATTATAATCCCTAATATTAAATGCTAATTTTATAATGTCCCAATGGGACATTGAATAAATTACAATATAATGTAACATTTCAATAGTGATTGTCACATTATGACTTTGGATAGTTTTTTCTTCCATTTCAAGGTCCCAATTTCAAACCCTAATGTTAAATAAATTATTACAAACCCTAATATTAAACCCAATGTTATAAATAATAATATTATAAAAATTAATATTGTAACCCCAATATTGAAAACCCAATATTATAAACCCTCACACTAAATTAAATATTATAAATCCTAATATTGTAAACCCTAATAGTAAACATTGACTACAAAGAATGACATTATTTGACTCACTTGGCTAACTATCTTTGATTATTAATATCAATTCAAATTATTAATAGCTCATTATTTTTGACGAAAGTTGAAGACCATTGATTGTCAAACATAATCAAACATAGTCAACTACATTAGAAAATGTGGTTGACTAATTTTCTAATGTCACAATGCAGTGTTGGATAAATTTCAAAGTAATATTACAACATTGATTTTCACATTGCAACAAAGTTTGATAATGGTAAAAAAATTAAACGAATGATTATAGAGGTTAAATTTGTTCACTAATTTGGTTGACTATGTTTCATTATTAATATTAATCAATAATAATAATAATAATAGGAAATTATGTTTGATTAAAATTGAGTTTTCACTATCAGACATACTCAACAAACATATTGAACATAGACAGCCACATTAGTAAATTTGCTTGACTAATTTTGTAATGTCACAATAAGACGTTGGATAAATTTCAATGTAAAACAATACTCTTGAAAAGATTGTCACACTACGAAAATGTATAGGGTTTATTATATCATATTTTATGTTATATAATATTACAATTTATAATATTTTGGTTTAATATTAGGGTTTATAAGATCAACCACGTGCATAGTAGTTATGCATGTGGTTGACATTATAAAACCTAATATTTTAAACCAAATATTGAACCCTCATATTATCATCCATGTATATTAAATCCTATAAACATTATATATTAAACCATATAAATATAAACCCATATTATAAACACTAAATATTTTATATTAAGCCTTATATACATTAAATGCTAATATTATAAACTTTATATTTTAAAACATATATATTAAATATTAAATGATTGATATATACTTATTAATATAACTATTAATATCTTAAATGTTGAGAGATCTTTTGGTAAAAATTACATAAAGAAAGTTTTACTTGACACATTCTCAACTATCTAGTGTGATTCATCTTAGGACAAGATGAAGAACCATATTACAAGGTTAGATTAAATTGATGAAGAAAAATATTTTCTAGTCATTAAAATATAAGAGCTAATTTTGACTAAATTGTTATCATTAATTAATAAAAACAATTTTTTATTTTAGTAATCTTGGTTGAATTACATCTTCATCATGTCCAATATATCACCCCAATCAGGACAATGAATTGAACCGGTAACTTCACATCAAGGAGTGCTTTAACAGAGCACTCGATCACCAGCTATCCAAGACCTCGTGGACAAAGAAATTTTAAATTTAAATAACGTAATTGATAGAAATTAGTTTTAAATAAACAATTAAATTAATTCTATTATTATTATTATTATGTTAGTAAAAACAAAGGTTAGTAATAATAAAGTAAAAATTAATTATTCTAAACAATAAAACTCAAAAATTGTGATAAGAAGATGAAAATGAAAATAAAATAATAAATAAATAAACAAAATAAAAATAATAATGTCAAAATTAATCATTCTAAAAAATAAAACTAAAAGTTGCAATAAGAAAATGAAAAAATAAAATAAATAAAATATAAATGTAAATCAAAATAATAAATTAAATCAATTTTATTACTTAAATAAATAAAAAAGATATGGTAAAAAAAAATGAATAGTAAATAAATATGAAATAAAGGAGTATTGAGAATTATGATTTAAGAATAAAAAATAAAAAATAAAAAAAGAAATAAATATTATAAAAAACTAGGAATAGAAAGTAGGTATCCAATACTTGTTAATAATCCAACCATCATCTTTATTCATATCGATAGCCCTCCTTTCAATTTCCAGGGCCTCTCTAAACTTATGGTGACAAAAATGATCAATCCTTGCAATGATCCTAGCCTCGTCAATCCAGATGTGATTTTTTTTCTTTTCTGCATATTCTTTCAAACACGAATAGTGAGACCTTCCATGTTTGATGTCAGTTGCGTTCTCATGTATCTTTTTATTATTTTAGTGGCTATTTTTACTAATCTACGGAGTCCCATAGGAGCAATGGATGACATAAACACCTTTCTCATCTTTAGGATTTGAAGGGTCCTTCACTGATGTTAGGGAGCCTCAGATTTAAATTATTAGGGGCATAAATGTTGAATGAAGCTTATGCTTCTCCAATATCTTAGCAATATTGTCTATTTTTCCTTGAATAAATAGAATATGCAGCCTTGAAAGTAACCTTTAAGATATTTTTTTAATCCTAGCACCCTATTCAGCCATAAGGAAGACTCTAAGTCACTAGCAGTTACTATAACTATTCTTATTAAAAAAACTAAGGAGATGGGTTTTTCCATCATTGACATGGTTTTTATCAAAAAATCGTTACGCCTGAGTGGCTAAGGTGTTGAAAACACCTAGCTTTTGAGTGGGTAAATGATGCAAATTTGCATGAATATATTGTTCGGTGTGAGTTTTCTTCCGAAAATCTTGGTGCGAGAAACAACCATCATATCTCGTTGAAATAATAATGTCATTGAAAGGTAGGTTTCCATTAATTTCACATTGCATAGTAAACTTTATGGACCTATATTGGTTGTTAAGATGTTGGAAAAAGAGCTCCAACCCTTGCCGACCATGACAATAGATGACTCAAGTGTCATCCACAAACCCTTTCCAAATCTTAGGTTGGAATAGATCTGAGGACAAGGACTTAGAATCAAATTCCTCCAAAAATCGATTATCCTCTACTCGGAAAGGGCTAAACCCATGTCAGTGCCACAAGTTTTCTCCTCTAGGGATCTGTACATTAGTGAATCTAGCCACTCAATTATTTACAGGATCCATTAGCATGAAGCTGACATCAAAGATGGAAGTTCTTGCTCCTTCACTTTGGTAGAACGTGTGGAAAAGGAAAAACATTACAACTTCATTAAAGAGGTGAGGTTCATTACAAATATTGATCATTTTCATCACTGTATGTTTAGGTAAGCCTTGGAAATTGAAAGGATATTCATATAATGTATTCTATGTTTTTATAATATTTATTTATTTATTGATATTTATTGTTTTTTAGTCATAATTTATGGTATTCCTTTATTTCATATTTATTTACTATTATTTCTTTTTTACCATATTATTTTATTTATTGATTTAAATAATAGAATTGATTTGATTCATTATTTCGATTTGTATTTATATTTTGTTTATTTATGTATTATTATTTTTCATTTTCTTATTACTATTTTTCATTTTATTTTTTAGAATAATTAATTTTGACCTTATTATTATTGACCTTCATTTTGATTAAATAATAATAATAATAAAGTTAATTTAATTCTTTATTTACACATAATTTCTATCTATTACTTTATTTAAATTAAAAAAATATTTTTTAATTAACAATAACTATTTACTCGAAACTAGTTGTTATATTCTAATGGCTAGAAAACATCTATCTTCATCTATTTAATCTATCGCCATTATCTTGTTCTTCATCTTGTCCTCGAGATGAACCACATTAAATTCTTTGAAATGAGTAAAAGTTTTTAATGTGACTTTTACCGAAAAAACTCTCAGCATTCATAATATCCATCACAGAAGCATTAATTTAGATATCAATATCTTATTGATATTTATATATCATTAACTTATTAGAGGATAAAATCTAGATATAATGGCTTTCTTGAATAGGTGAATTTTGGATAAGTCACGGTATGTTAGATAACACAAGTTAGTTGTATTTGTTTAAATTACCTAACCCTTGTTCCATGAGCATGCGTTCTAACAAGATAAATAGAAATAAAACTTGATTTGGGTTCTAAAACATACTTATATCATGCAATCAGTTGCATAACATCAATGAGAATCAATACATAAAAGGTGAAAGTTTAATTTTTTTTGCATCTAGTCTATTACATTTATCTATCGAGTTTTGTTGACAACATCTTAATTTTGTTTAGGTTTTGCTTCATCCCTAATGGTCACTATTTGTTTTCTGACGAAGGAAAAGTAAGAAATGAATTTTTTTTCAACAAATTAGAACATATACAACTAATGAGGGATAGAGGATATTGTATCTAGTATATGTGCACATTGTAATCTAATTCCACCGAGGGTTGGAATTTGATCGGTAAAATTACCATCATAGGGAATTTTTTGTTAACATATCTAATTAACTGGAGCATGGAGATTTAACTATATTTAGTGAGTTAGTTAAGTGATATTTGAGTAAGTTGAGTTATGTGATAGATGAATTTGTAAGTGTCTGCATGGCATGTTATATTAGGGGAGTCATTGGTCAAAAAGGTTTAAATACCCTTTAGCGGGTTCATTGTATTCAGAGATTGAAGATTCAAGTTTGTGTGATCAACAGAAGAGCCGCAACTTGTGTTTCTTTCATGTGTGAGTTATTAGTGTTATTTTGTGTCTTATATCCTCTGCCTTTCCAAAAAATTGGTATCATAACTGAGGAAGGATCATAATATCCGTCGAGCATAAAGATTTGGTGAGAAGAGGGCCAAGAGAAAAAGGGAAACAATTTTTTTTTGCAAAATCGTCGATTTTTTAAGGATTTCATAGTTATGCATGTTCTTAGTGCAAAAATTGCACAAATGTTTCACTTTCTTAGTGACAATATGCACAATTTTTTTCAGACTTGAGTTTTGGCAAAAAAATGGGTTTTAGTGTGCAGGTTTTTATGTGTGTTGGGTCTGCAATCAAGTTTAGATGTTAAAAGGGCCAACGGTCGTGAGCCAAAGTCAACACAATTTGGTTCACGGACTACATCAGATTTAAAATCCATATACGTATGACATTTTTTTTTAAATGGGTTTTATTTTTTTTGAGTATTGGAATTGGAAAATGACTCTTTGAAAATTGGTTTTAATATAATATTTCTTAAAAAAATGTTTTTTTAAAGCTTTTGACAAGTGAGTCATTATAATAAGCATTTTTTAGAAAAGAGATTATTATTATCTAAGTTTATTTTTATATAAATATTTATTTTTGTATATAATAAAACTTAGATTTTTATTCAAATGTTTTTTTAAAAAGGAGGAGCTTTACAAAGCTTTGATAAGAAGATAAAGTTTGGGTTTTATAAGAGAAATTTTTTTTTGAATAAAGATGGAAACATCAAGTTTTGAGTGTTATGAAACCAAATCCAAAAAGAAAATAAAAGAGAGATCAACTCCTTAGAAATAAGCCACTTTGAGGAGGAAACCTCCTTTACATTACATAAATGAACAATTCTTGGATGATGCAAATGAAAAATCCTCCTTTCTATATATAGCAGTCGATGGGGTCACAATATAATCCTATTTGACCTAACAATAATAATATAAGGGAACAATAATAACAATATGTGGGTTACAGGGGTACAACAATAAATATAAGGGGGCTACACTAACAACAATAAGGGGATACACTAGTATTATAGGGACCTAACATGATCCTCTCCTTAAAACAAGTGTTGCCCTCAACAGTGGATTATTTATGGATCCTTATGTATAAAATTCTCATCCTCCCATTTGGAACCTTTAACAGGTAAGTTCTCCCATTTCTTGAGATACCCTACAATTGATCGATTTCATAGTTGTGGAGTTATTTTTACTATGACTGATTCAAAACTTCGTTCGTTGCGATGATGATCTTCATGTTGTTTCATTTGATTCTGCACCAAAGTTAGGTTATACTTTGAGTGTTGGAGAACGTGTTGTTGATGCTCGATTTGATATTCCACTACTTTATCATCCATATTAGCTTTCATTTGATCCTTCAAATGGTCCAACGTAACCTTCATTTTTTATTTTAAACCATCGATGTCATCTTTGATTTCTCTTTGTATGATCAAAATTTGCTTCACTTCGTACTCTAATTTTGATATATCATACTGCATTTCTTCCTCTTCATGCATCATAGTATAGTTTTCTGAGGGCTTAGTAGGTGTATAATTAATTTTTGGAGGCATTATAGAACCCAATAATGATAAAAATTCTTCAATATGCCCTTGGAATCACTTCAAATAATTTTTCAAGAAAAATTTATGCAAATTTTAAAAAATGAATACACACCTTTTTCTTGCTTTTAAGGATCTCGATCTTGAAAATAAATTATCTATGTGATTTCATATCTTCAATATCATAAATACGGTATTTTAGTAGCCCTCTGAATCTTCTTTCCAATTCCACATGTCTGACTTGCTTTGGATGCTTTAACACAAAGTTATTCCCAGTCTCCCACAATAACCTAATTATGGACTAGTTTAGTAGATCAAACATGTACGGTGTTCCACGCGTCATTGTTTCCTCCTTTTTCTTTGAAATAGATATAAAAGAAACTACATTCTATTTACTTGTGGCCACATTTTTTATAATTCCAATCGGATGCTCAGAGAGAGAGTTATGATGATTTTCCCATGATGGCCTCATTGAGATGAAATTTGGGAGCCTGAAACAACCCTATCTTCACAGATCATATCTCCGAAAATATTACAGTCCAAGATATTATGTTTTTACACGACGTTCCTCCAAATTTTGGATTATCTATGTAAAAATTTTAGTTTCTGAACCTTAGTAAAAGTTATAGAAAATATTCCATGATGAACTGTTTAGGTCAAATTCGGGAGCCTAAAAAAACCCTAACTTTCATAGATCATATCTCTGAAAATGTTGCGAACTAAGATCTGAAATTTTTACACAACGTTCCTCATGATCTTGTCTTTTCTCTGTAAACATTTCAGCTTCTCAACATTCGTAGGAAAAAAATTATAGCAAAAATTCCCGGATGACATGTTTGGAGCAACGAAACCCTAGAATCCAAAGCTCTGATACCAAATTTTATAAAACCAACTCCAAAAATAAAATAAAAGAGACATCAATGCCTTTACATTACATAAATGAACAATTCTTGGATGATAAAAATGAAAAAACCTCCTTTCTATATATAGGAGTCCACGGGGTCACAATATAATCCTAGCCGACCTAACAATAATAATGTAAGGGCACAATAATAATAATATAGGGGTTACAGGGGTACAAAAGTAATAATAAGGGGGCTACGCTAACAAAAATAATGGCATACAATAGTATTATAAGGACCTAGCATCTAGCCACATATTCCTTCTTTCATAGAAAAGTATTATGATGTGTGCACCATCATAATGGATACCAGGTTAAATATGCATGATGCTTCAGATCATGTAAATTTTGGGTTTGAAAAACCTTATAGTGAAGCAGAAGAATGAGTTCTCACTAATCCATAGAGGTAACAATTGAAGATAGACAAAAGGAATATGGCGCAATCATTACTTCTTATCCAACAGGGAGTGGACCGAGTAGTGTTCCAGAATATTATGATCATGTCTTAAATAAAGAAAGCGTGGGAAACTTTTGCAATAAGCTATCAAGGTATGGCCAAAGTAAATATTGTTAAATTGCATAATGATAGGAGATATTTTTAAATTATACAGATTAAGGAGACATAGGACATATATTCTTTCATGAATAGGGTCATGTATGTCACAAATCAATTAAAATTTATGGTGAAGATAATAAAGATCAAACAATGATTGATAAGGTCCTTAGATCTTTTCCTACCAAGTTTGATGTTGTGGTAGCATCCATAGAAGAAGCTAAGGATTTGGAAACACTGATAGTTGATGAGATGATGGGATCACTTCTATCGCATGAGCCAATGATAGAAATAAATAGGGATTCCACTTTCTAAACTTCTTTGAAAAGTCAAGTTTCTATTTCAAGAGGTCGAGGAAGAGGTAGATCGAGAGGAAGAGGACGAGGGGGAAGATATGGTTGTCAAAGAGATGGCCGAGAAGAGAATGAACATGAAACTGGAAGAAAGAATAAAGGCTTTGACAGTAAGGAAATATCTGACAAATCAAAGGTGAGATGTTATTATTGCAATAAATTTGGTCACTATGTCTGTGATTACATGAAGAATATAGCTAATCAAGGAAGAAATCCAATATTAGTACATATAATAATAACTCTATGTTCCTCCATACCATGCATGAACCTTCTAATAATATCTGGCTATTAGACAGTGGTTGCGGTAACCACATGACAAGAAACAATATTTTGGTTGCAAATCTGGATCAATCTATGAATACAAAGGTAAATTTGGGGAATGACAAGACTATGTATGTAGATGGAAAATGAGTAGCCGAGATTTTGACCACACAAGGGGATCCAAAGACAATATCAAAGGTATATTATGTCCTTGGACTCAAATATAATCTCATAATTGTTGGTTAATTGATGCAGAAGGGATATACAGTTATATTTCAAGGACAAGAGTGTGTTATGTATCACAAACCCCCAAGAAAGGATATGAATGAAAATGTGCAGACGACGAAGAACAAAATATTTCCTCTAATTATGAATTATAGTGATCAGGTGATTTCTTTTATAGTTTCATGTTATAATGATTATTGGTTATGGAACATTCGGTTTAGACACTTGCACTTTTTTGGTTTAATATTGTTGCAGTAGAAACATATGGGCACACGATTACCTCCCATCAATGAACCTGCTAGTACTTCTGAGTGTTGCATCCTACGAAAGAAACATAGGGAAAGTTTTCCAAAGGGAGTTGCATATAGAGACAGAAAACCACTTGATTTGGTGCATACAGACTTGTGTGGACCTATGAGGAAACAATTGGTTGGTGGAAGTTGTTACTTCCTCACTTTTATTGATGACTATAGCATAAAAATTTGGGTTTACTTCTTGAATAAGAAGCTTGAAATTTTTTGAAAAGTTCAAGGAATTAAAAGCCTTAGCAGAGAACCAAAGTGATCGACGGATCAAGGAATTGATATCAAATCGTGGTGGAAAATATGATTCAAAGGAATTCCATTATTACTGCAAACAACATGGAGTCAAAATACAATTTACAACTAGGTACTCTGCAGCAAAATGGTGTAGAAGAGAGAAAGAACAAAACCATTATGAATATGACAAGGAGCATGCGGAAAGGAAGAAACTTGTCTATCATTATTGGGAATAAGCAGTTTCATTTGTTCTTTATGTGATAAACACATCACCTACAAAGAGTGTGATGAACAGAGTACCAGAAGAAGCATGTTCAACTATGCCTTGTAGTGTATCTCTTCTTAGAGTTTTTCGATGTGTAACCTATGCACATGTAACTATGAAGATAGGAGGAAAAGTAGATGATAAAAGGGAAAAATTCATATTTACTGGTTATAGTGAGAAATCAAAAGCTTACAAATTGTGTAACCTATCACCAAGAAGACCATCTAAAATATTTGTTGTGTTCAAATAACAAGAGTCATGGAATGAGACTGTAGACAATATAGTTGATGCACAAGCACAATTGATGGAAGAGCATGATGTAGCAGAAAAGGAGCAACAAGAATCAAAAGAGCAGACACCAAACATAGTCACACCAGCAAGGAATCCAAGATTTTTGGTGCAACATGGATCTTCAAGCATATCAATATATAGATATTCTCTCAATACGAAACCAGGTGATTAATCAAACAATGGTATGAGAAAGATGAGAATTTTGAAAGATATTTATGATGATTTGGATGTTAGTTCAAATTTTTCATTGTTTTCATTCCAACCTTCCTCGTTTGAAGAAGAAATTAGAGATGAAAATTGGGTGCAAGCCATCATTAATAAATTCAAGCTATTGGAAAGAATGATACATGGGATTTGGTTAATTTACCAAAGGATAAAAAGCTCATTGGTGTGAAGTGGGTGCACAAGACAAAATTTAATGAGAACAATGAAATTGACATATTTAAAACAAGACTTGTAGAAAAATTATTCTCAAAACAACCTTGAATATATTTTGGAGGAACATTCGCTCCGGTAGCTAGATTGGATACCTTAAGAGAAGTTGTAGCTAGAGAAACCTAGAACTAGTGGAAAGTATATAATATGGATGTGAAATAAACCTTCTTGAATGGTATTCTAGAAGAATAAATTTATGTGCAATAACCACCAAGTTATGAATTTGAAGGTAAATAATATAAATTTTATAGGTTGAATAAAGAGCATTATGGACTTAAGAAAGCACCTAGAGAATGGTATAGAAAAATTGACAACTACATGATCAAGAATGGATTTTGTAGAAGTAGCATTGAGCCTACCTTGTACATAAAGGTAAATGAGCATGGACATGTTTGTCTTGTTTTATTATATGTTGATGAAATGATTTTTATAGGTGATCATGAGTAAGATGAATTTAAAGTAGCCATGATGAAAGAGTTTGAGATGACAGATCTTGGTCTCATGAAATATTTTCTTCGCATAGAATTTGAGAAATCTGAAAAAGGAATTTCTATTTGTCAAAATAAATATGCAAGAGATTTCTTGAAAATATTCAGGATGGACAATTACGAACATGTCCCTACACCAGTTTCAACAGGTACAAAGTTAAGCAAGGATGATGAAGGATCAGTTGTCAATCCAACTATATTCAAAAGTTTGGTTGGAAACCTCATGTATCTCATAGCTACGAGACAATATATTATTCAAGGAGTAAGTTTTATTTCCATATTTATGGGCACTCCAAAAGACACAGATTGGAGTGCTGGAAAAATGGTTCTCAGATACATAATAGGAACAAGAGATTGTGGCATAATGTATGCAAGTACATAAAAGAAATATTTGATTGTATTTATAGATATTGATTTTGTAGGTATTTTGAATGATAGGAAGAGCACTTTTCGCTATGTGTTCCATCTTGGTTCAAGTGCGATTTCATGGGCATCTAAGAAGTAACCCATTGTGACACAATCATCAGCAAAAGCATAATATGTAGAAGAAACATCAACAACATGTCAAGCAGTGTCGTTAAGAATAGTATTGGATGGACTCAAACATAAACAAAAGGGATCAAGATCAATATATTGTGACAACACCTCGGCGATTGAACTATCCAAAAATAGTGTCTTGCATCAAAAGAGCAAGTATATTGATACCAGATATCATTTTATTAGAGAACTTGTGAGCAATGAATAAATTCACTTGAAGCCTTGTAAATCAAGTGATCAATTGGCTCATATGTTTACAAAGCCATTAGAAACATATGTGTTTGAGTTTCACAAAAGAGACTTGGGTGTTGTAAGCCTAGATGAGACGTAGACCCACAAGCATATTTCTGTTGTCATGAGTTATGTTTAGTTAAGTGGCCATAATTAAGCTGGAGACCTGTCAAATAAATAAACTATTTTTATATTATTATTTCTAGTGCAGTTTCTTGAACTTTACAAAATGTTTTTTTGATAAGCTATTTTCTTTCAAAAAAAAATTTAATAGCCCATACATACCCATCAATTCACCAACTTCTTCCAGAAATTCTCTCGCTTTTGCTCCCACTCATGCTTAGGCTTTGGACATACATCTCTAACACACTCAACTAATATGACTTTACATCCTCCATATCTCTAATTTAGTTATTGATAAGTTGTGAATAGAATAGGAAAATAAATTCTCCCTCTCCACTTATGTTTTTTGTTGGAGATATGTTTCTAGTTGTTTACAAAATATTACTTGTAAAATGTCAGAAATGTGTTCAAATTTTATTTCTTAATATGTGCCTCGATCTTGTAGCTTTGGTGAAAGGCAAGTGAAAATGATTTTTTCCTAAAAATTCTAACTGCTAATTATTAAGGGACAAACAATGACTTTCCAAAAGTAATCCATAGCTTGAGATGTCTCCAATTTGTAGGTTCTATGTAGATCAATGAAAGGACATGGTAGGTTCTAAATATTTTATTCAAAAATGAAGTGTAGGTTTTGAGGATAAGGAGGTAAATTTTGATCTTAGGCAGGATGTATGATTAATTTCCCTAATGATATGCTTATTTGGCTCTGATTTCTAGGAAGTTATATGAATTTTTAGTGGAGAGAAGCTGTGATTAAATTATCGATTTTTCCAGAAAAAGATCATGGTTGGGTAAAATCAATTTCCAAACATCATCCCTCTTGTATTTGGAAATTTAGTGCATAGTATGCTTTTTAATTTTATGTGTTCTACATTGCAGATAGATCTTCCAATCCATAAATTTAATTGTTCACCACCACTTGGCACATTCCTTTTCTTCCCTTTCATCCCATAGCGTCCTTGTTCAGTATTGAGTAATAAGCTTATCATTATCATCTTCAAATCTGGCGTTGGCATGTTTTTGGTCCATTCCACTCTTTTTTAATCAATTAGTGAGTGAAATGGGAGTAAGATTTTTTTTTCTAATAGATGTGTGTGGATATTATGTTGAACACCAAAAAGGTATCCTTTCACAGAGAAAATATAGAGATATACAAAATACTCTTTGTTATGCTAGTTTCACTATTAGGTACTTCATTTTCAATGTTAGTATTGTTTTTTCATATGAAAAAAATATTATGGTTTATATTATGTATCGGTAAAATGTTCAACCAATAAAAATGTACAACAAAATAGAAGCAAAATATATGCATAGATTGTCAAATAGAAACAGGCATAACCAAACAAATGGAAGACAACATAAATTTCTTCATCTATAAACCATCTATCAAATCATTCATAGTGTTTGTATTGTTAAATTCATAACAATGTTGTAAAGTTCAACAGAGTGTGAAGTAAAATACATTATTTTTTATTTTAGTAAGTCTCTATTATTTCATAATTAACACTAATTATGAAGATTTATTATACATAAATACAAATTTAAAATATTTTCTATTAATAAGCATGATAGAAATCAAATGTCCTAAATTTTTTGTTTAAGGTTATTACAATTAATATGAAATAAATGAAAAAATAGTGATTTACAAGAAATGTATTTTTATATAAAATTATATATATTTATTTCGAAATATTTTATCATTTGGATACAAAACAAATATTTAATGTGAATATATCTATATTTTAAAGAAAAATAATATAATAATATTGTACTAATCTATTTTACTTTTAAATTGTTTTATAAATCAACATAGATGCATCTTAACTCTAGATCAACCAAGCATGGAGAGACATAAAATATGTTGAAGTGCAAATCCCTTTTAGTGTTATAAGAGTTTTGATCTTTCTAGGAATTTTGTAGATTATGTAGATTTTTGTGTAATGAGATAAAATGTTATTTTCAAAAGGGGTTTCTTGCTTTAACTAGGTGGGGTCCTTACATATCGTACAACATTGCCTGTAGCCTTAGACAAAGTTAAAATTTGAAGAATTTTAGACAATAGGGTTGGAATTCGGAAAGTTTCTGTAAATATATCTACTTGCAATGAAAAACACATCAACTATTCTAGATCACACTAGGAATTAGGTATTTATAATTACTATAAATAGATTGCAAACTCATTGTTTGTATTATTTTGGCCAAAACCAATAGAAATATCCTCAATTAATGGATACCCTGAAAATATCTTAAATATATAATTACTATAAATTGATTGCAAACTAGTTTTTTTTATTCTTTTTTGTATTATTTTATGTTTATCTTATCAAAGCTCTTATATTTTATTCATATTTTAAAATTTATTGTAAACATAACTACTCTTGATGAAAAATTTTGTAGATTTTTCTAGTAATTACATATTTAGAAGACTCATTATTTTTATTTTTTCAACCAAATCCAAATTATATAAGGCATCACTAGTTAATCGAAAAAGTTAATAAGTATGGATGTTTAAATTTTTATGGGTGGAGACTCTTTTCAGAATTTCGTAAAAAGTTTGAATTTGTTTATAATGGTAATTTTTCTAATCATACCAAGAGGCATATTTATTTGGGAATAGGGATTCCATAATTTTTCTCAAAATTAATAAGCTAATTTTCTTTTTGAGCTTAATATTAAAATTAATGACACAATTTTCTCTTTTCAGTAGATAACTATTTTTAGGAGGTTTAGTTTTGATTAGGTCTCACTTTCAAACACCATGGGGAGGGGTAAGAAGGGGCTCAAGATGGAAGCCACTTTTTAGGGAATTAAAATATCCGAACGGGTATTCCAAGCTCTAATGAGATTCTCACAATCCTTGTGATATCATCCCACTAGTGCAAATTCAGTTCTTCCATCCAATAGACTAAGTGACCCCAACTCAGCTTTAGCCAAGTTACCCCCCAAAAAAGTATGTTTGGTTTTTTTCTTTTTCTGTAATAATAATGACAATACAATGATTTATTTTCTTGCATGACATTCTTAGGTAATTTATATGTGTTATCCTAGTTTTTGGTGAATAAAATATTTATCATCTTTTCGAATGACATCAACAACATTAAATCTACAACAAATCATTATGTAAATATTATGTTCCTCTACTTTACTTTATGGAATAATTTATTCTAAAATTAACTCGTGTCATTATTTACCTAAGCCAACCAACAACAAATCATTCTATTAGATAAAAACATTTTCTTGCCCCCTAGCTCCTTCTCCCAGGTACATTTGTCTGACTTACCCATAAAATTTTTTTTATCTCTTTACTGTTTTTGGGACACATGCTAAAGCAAATGCCTAATTTGATAAAACATTTGTTATTTTGCCACATCCAAGTCTTCTTTCTTGTGCAAAATATGTCATTAAACACAACTTGAAGCCATATTGCCTCTTCCATTTGGTCATTTTTTTAAATACCTTATGACCCACACCATAGCCATTGCTTCCATAGGACCAGCCCATGTTTCACTTAAGAAGATAGAATAAAGAAGCACACTTTTAAATTTTATTTTTTTGTAATCAAAAGCTTCTGAATTTTCTCAATTTGTTTCCACTTGATGTCGGATTTAGTGCTAGCCTACAATTGACAATCATAGAGAAACATCGGTGTCACTAAAAGCCTAGAAAAATTTAGAGTGGTTTTCAAGTCCCATAAATTTGCATGACTACACCTATTTTGAAAAGCATAAAATGCTTTCAAACTCCCCAAAATTATTTTCTTTATATTATACATCCATCCGAGCTTAGATTTATGTTGAAGTTAATTCCAAGGTATTTGTAATCCCAAAATTCTTCAAGAATGTTTCCTTCAAAGTAGAACTTATGCTCCTGATGTTTTCTTTTGTTAGAGAAAAACACTACATTCGTTTTTGTGATATAGACTTTCATGCCCACGCTTCTACAAAAATGATGAAGGTAAAGGAAGTGCTCTTACCTACCAAGAGCATATTTAGGAATGAGAATAATGTCATGTGCTTACAGAAGAAGCCTTATAACAAACTTTCCCAAATGGATACTTTCACCCACTTGCTAATTTATCCACTCTTCAAGCTTGTCTATATATAAGTGAAAGAGGGTGGAGAAAATTGGCAACCTTGTTTGACCCCGCTGCTAAAATGCATTGGAACCCCAACTTCCTCCATTTTGTACAAAAGCTTAAGAGAAAAAATTGATTGGACATAAAATAGAAATATAAAGCTTCATAATATTCAATAATGAGATGAAATAAATAAGATCATTTTTTTTAGCATTGAAAAACAAATTTGTAAGTCACACTTACATTTATAAAATGTTTGTTGAAATTAATATTGAACCATTTGATTGAATATAAAATCGGAACATAAAGCTTTATCATAATACTTTAAGAATGTAACAACAATGTAACAATAATTGTCTTATATTGAAAAAGAATATATTTTATGCCTAAGATGTTGCAATGTAGAACAAGCTATATTGCGTTTAATAGAATTTTTTTGTAATAGACCATTGTATCCCTAACGGAATTTTCCTGGCTCAAATCGCAGTAAAGTAGGATGTCTTTATTTTGTCTTATGTCTAATTGGCAGCGTTGATGACGTTTGCGGTGGTGAACGGAGAAAACAAAAATAATCAAAAGCTTGAGGAAGAATTGATAGAATTATTTTATATTGTTATTCATGGTTTGAAAGCATACAAATTTATAACTATTAAAAACAGGAATGACAACATTAAATATGTTTCCAAATAAGAAATAACTTGAATAATTCAATTTCCAGTATAAAAAAATATAATTTCAAGAACTATAAAGAGGTGGTTATACCTACTAGGATCTCTCTTTAGTCCAAGTACAAAGAACGTAGTGGTAATATCACTCTCGTGTCATCTGTTATCACTCTAGTAATTCTAAAGTTGTGAGATTTTTGGTTTTTTGTCAAAGAACACTATAGGTAACCAAAGACAAACTTCAAACATAATGATCTAGCCTTCCTAGCATTCAGAGAGGGCTCTCTATTTAAAATTAAACTTTGTTTGATTGGTAAATATTAGGCTAGTTATGAATATGCAACTTTCGTTTGGTTTTGATTGATTTGGTGGGAAAAAATCACTTGAAATTATGGATAGTGCGATATCTATTTGTCCATTGGGCTAAGGACTCAAAATAAAGAAAAAATAACTGGGATCAAGGCCAAAAGATAAAATGTTTTCATGGCAAGATAGATAACCCTTGAAGATCTTGGAAAGTTGTTTTTATGATGTGGTATGATCGGGATAAAGGGAAATTAAGAATCCTTTGATCCAGAAAATGTAGTAGGAAGAGGTCAAACGAGAGGGTGCAATTAAGGGTTCCCTAAACTGGAAAATAGAGGAAAAAATAGAAATGATAACTAGTTAAAAATAGGGTGCTCTTAACAAATCATGTAGTAATACTCCTAGTTATTCATTCAAATTTAGAACAAACATAGATGGATGCATGTAACAAAGAAAGATAAAAATGAAAAGTAAGGAAATACTTCACTCCAAATAGCTCATCACAAGAATCCTGAAGTATGATGAAAATTGGTTTGATCTAGTCTACTATTCGAAATTTGAATCACAAAATCCTTCAAGTCCAAAAAAATAACTATAGGAATATCTAGAAATTTATTCCACACAAAATACTTCTAAAGATGAAGTATTTATACATAGTTCATTACAAAATATCCTAGAATGATTCTAGGATTTATCTGAGGGAAATAAAATATCTTTACAATAATAACAGAGACAACTACTTAAAAAATCAGCAAGTTGTCATATTTATTCAAAAAAATAGAAAATGCATTGAGGATAAGATGCAACTAGCTGCCTTTGTGTCCTCCTTGTTCGCTTTAGATTTTTTAAATCTCTTTTTGAATCTGATTTGCCTTGTATGATACTCTTTTTTTTATTCTCTTTATTCGCTGATACTCTCTAACTCGGATACGCTTTAACCATAGTCAAAACTATTTACTGTTGTAAAAATCTGCCTTTACTGCAAATTAGAAAAAAAAAATCATTTCATCTATCTGTATTTTTATCTTTTCTAATAAATCGGTGAATGTCTTCCAATCCTCATCTTTAGGAATTTGTATCTTCTTTAATTTCCTAAATTTTTCATCAGCCTCAGTGTATCTAGCAAAAGTTGGCTTGATGACAAACAAGTGCCTTATCTCATACTGTAAATAAAATAAGTCCTCAAAACTTCTAAGTAGGAATTTTCCTGTTGGAATGCCTTGTACTGGTGGTTTATTTACCTGTTTCTTTTCACGTTCTCTAATATTTTTATCAGATTCATTCTGAGGCATTAGTTTATCGTTAATGACCATAATGTTAGGCAATCCTTTTCTCCTCAAATTTATAAACTTAATCATAAACCTAGTTATGGCACTATTCATATCCTCACACTTTTCTTCCAGTTGACTCATTAGATTCTTCTTTGTAGTAACTTTCCTAATTTCTAGGATA
This sequence comes from Pinus albicaulis, assembly GCA_034641835.2. NCBI lineage: Eukaryota > Viridiplantae > Streptophyta > Pinopsida > Pinales > Pinaceae > Pinus > Pinus albicaulis. The sequence goes on along the minus strand of CM076583.1, from coordinate 209,268,656 downwards.
GTTTCAGTCTTGTCAGTGATCTTGAGCTCTTCTAATTATTGTCTATTTTTTCTATTTAGGAATATGATCAGCTTTAAATCTTGCTCTGGTTTGTTAGCCAATTCACTTTGATCTTCTAAATTTCTGCTTGGTCTGCTAGTAATAACTCTCTCTGTTAAAAAAATACCATAATTGAAGGCCATACGTCATGGATGGCTTCAATGATATTGTTCCAAAGATAGTTTTTGATATATGATATTTGTTCCTTCAATGTCAATTACTTTTGCAATTTCTTCAATTCTTCATTCAGTCTGATGGCATCTTTCTCATGTGTTTTTGCATTGATCTGAGATAATTTGCTTGATTTCTCAAGATTTTATACCACCTGTTTCAATCTGCTGATTTCATTTTTCTTAAGAGACATCTCCTTCATGGCCTTTACAAGTTGGTTGGATTCATTTGTATGTTTAACTGCCATTGTAGATGATTCAGTAGCTGAGTTTGTGGATGAAGTTACTGGCACTGCAGTAGCCAGTGGTTCTTTGGGTGCCAAATTTTCAACTAAAATTGAAGGAGCTATTGTACTGATTACAGGAATTACTATAGGAATCTCTGGTATTTTTGGTATTTCTTTCTCTTAGACAATTTTGTCCATCTATATTTCCATTTCCTTGATTTGGGCTGTCAACTGAAAAATCAAATTCATCATGTCATCTTTTTCTTTATGTCCTTCTATTATTTCTTTTGTTTGAGGATGTTCACCTTCAAGAAGTTTATGTTGTTTCCTCAAAGCTGCAATATCTTCATTCTTATTTTTCACCAATAACTCTGCTACTTTGATATTATCAGGGTCATATCCCACCTACAAAACTAGTTCTTCTAAGGCCTTTATCCTGAGATCCTTGGCATACAGAGATGCCTTAACCATTTTCATCTGATCTAACATGTTGGAAATGGTGTTCTGGAGCTTCTGAGCACTCATGGATTTAGTGGTGACAGTAAAGTATAGCATTTATCAAGTCTTCCTGTGGAACTCAATTTGATCCAGAGCATGAATCTTATCTGCTTGGACTTCCAAATCAACCTTTTTATAATCTGCCACTATCTTTGGGGATTTGATTGTGGGTTGCAACACTGACATAATTAGATTTTTATTTGAATAATAAAATGCAGACAGAAGCTTTTTTTGCACAATTGGTGTCTTCTTGTGATACTCAGAATAAATATTGTTCTTGATTTCCTCATTATTTAGTTTGATCTATTTGTATTTTTCTTTGATATCCAGGTCTTTTTCCTCAACTTCCTGTGATGAAGATTATTCCATTCTCTACTGTCTTTCTATAACCTATACATCTTCATTGTTGACTTTTTCTTCATTCTGATTCTTGGTAGTTGGCTCATTGATGATCACAGTGGCAACATTTGTTTCTGAAAAATCAGTATTAGTATTTATAAGCTATGTTTCCTCCACATCAATTGTTACCTTCTCTCTACCTGCTGAACTTAACTTAAGCCTCTTGTTATATATTAACTTTAACTTAGTATCAGTTTTAGTTTCTGCAATATAGGCACCTTCTTCTCTTACTCTCTTAGTGGATTTTTTTGGTTGATTTGCAGTGCCCAAAGTGTGACTAGCATCATTTTTGTTTACTACATCTATTAGGGTATTTTCAATCCACTCAATCTGATTTTCATACTTTTCTATCTATGGTATTGCTTCATGGATGAAGGGTTTTAAATTACATTTAACCCTTAGTGTTCTTAGGATCCCTTGTGGATCATAATTCCAAGGAAAAATTTCTTTAAATTTGAATTCCAACAACTGTCTTGCTACTTCTCTCTCTACATCCCTGGGATTGTAGGTGAATGGCCCTATCTAATTCTTTATTTTGAATTTAGTTTTCTTCTTTGTTTCCATGAAATTTATAGAATCGGAGTTTAGGATCTACCTGATCTACTCGAAGGAAAAGATCCTCACTAAAGGATGTTTGGGTAACTTGTAAGGTAACAAATTTGATCCAAAAACTCTGATTTCAGTATGTTTTTCATATAGGTACCAATCACCAACTTTATTCTACTTTGAAAATTGCAATATGATTTTAATTTCTTCATTTATCCTTAGTTGCTCTATTTTTGTTAACATTGTGATCACTGGATGTAGGAATAACTCTGAAAATTGTGCATAAGTGAAATCTGTACATTCTTTCCTGAGCAAAGATGTCCAGAAAATGACAGAGAGAGAGAGTATTTCCCTCTATGTCAAGATTTTGGAGAGTAACTGGAAAATTATGTGATTGAAAAGATAGAAACATATGGAAAAGGAAGGAAGTATATCTAAATACTCCTTCAATTGGAAAACTGATCAATTGATAATGAATATTATCTGTAATGAAACCAGCATAATCAAAGATTACTAATGGGGGTTGCGATGGGGTAAAAGTGGATAAGAACCCCAATATGGACTCGTCTGTGTGTTCATCAGTAAAATATCCTAGGATGAAGGAAAGCATAGAAATCACATGTCTTGAACCTTCTCATAATTTTTGCAGTAGAATATGGGCGATTGAGCTTAGGAATTTCTACATGTGAGGGCATAAATGTCTGAAAAGTCATGAATATTTTGGGAAAATCAAGGCCAATATACAGTTTGGTAAGGGCCTCTATGGATAAAGGGATTTCTTGAGGGTCGGGATGAAGTTGTAGCATTTGGATAATTTATTCAACATTAATGGTAAGAAGAACTTCCTTATTGGCATTTACTATGGCACTCTGTTCAGACACATCGTATTGTTTACATAACCTAATAACTTCCTTGCATGGATGAGTTAATGGAACAAAATACTTAGGAAAATGGGATTCCCAAACATGGACTTCTTCTTGATCATCTAAAGACTTCTCATAGCACCAATTATGAATATCTAGCAGGTTAAATTCAACAATGGGATCTGTTATCTTATAATCAAAATCAGCCAAGGGAATGTGTTCAATGTCTATCACTGGGGGCTATAAAGGATTTACAATAATAGTAGTCTTAGAAGTCATGGTTGGAGTTGGTTTAAGCACTTTGGAAGCTTCAAGATTGTTAGAGCTCTGCTTTTTAGGCATTTTCGGCTACTTATGCAAGTTTAGACCGTTTGCAAAAGTATTTTTATTTTTAGTAGAGGTTTCTTGGATAAAACAACCAAATTATGTTGTCTTTTTGGGTTTTATTTCCAATTAGGTATGTCAAATAGGATTTACGGGCTTTTGAACTGGTTTAAAACAAGAAACAAGTTTTTCTTGAGTCTTTTAATGAGAAATTGGGCTAAAAACGTTTGTTGACTTTAGGCAAGGATGCTTATGATACATTCAGATTATTTTTGGCTTAATTTAGAGCTTTAAATAGTTCATAAAACTGTACAAACTCACAATTTTCTCTCACAATAGCACGCAACAATAAAATAGGGTTTGTGGAAAAAATTTGACAGGGTTTGGCCTGTTTTTGGACTATTTTGATAGGTTTCTTAGGATAATTTTAGATCTATGAATCAAATTTATCTTTTAAAAAGGTTTTTAAAATTGAAAACATGCTCAATTTGAGAAGAAAACGTATTATTTGAATGTCTAGGGTTTCAAAAAAATTTCTGAAATCTTTGTATATGTTGGACAGTTCCTTGCTGATCTTTGGAGCAACACAGAGCTCCTCAATGATCTTCTATTCGCTGCTAGTTGAAATTTGAAGTATTTTGACAAGAAAATGACAAGAAAAGCTTTGTTTTAATAGTTGGGAGGCTTTGTGTAGGGTTAATGCATAGAACAATATGAAATAAACGAATTTTCATATGTTTATTAAACATTTTTGGTTACCTCAACTCTGTATTGAATGATGGTCACATCAGGCGGGAGGGGTGGTTTCAGACTCAAAGGGTTGAAATAGTAAGCGGCTATCACGCAGTATTTGGGAAGTAGATGGTGTCGAGGGTAACCCATGAAATCCAATAGGAATCAGCCCCATGGAGGAGAGATAAAATCATAAAACCGCTCATTTCGCGCTGATTTTCCATGGGGGTGATTGCGCAATTTTTCTATGCGATATTGTGCTTCCACCGTCGAATCTGGGGTTTGATTGAGAATGGCCCAGATTGATTGGGAAGTTTCATCGGGATAGGGTAGTGGGACTAGGGTCATTATATGCAGCGGGGTTAAACATTAGACTTTAATAAACAAGTGTTTAATCAAAGTTTAAAATTTTGGTTTGTGAAAAGGCAGAAGGGTTAGGTTTATCTATATGCTTTTAATAAAATATTTACGATGTTTTGATCAATGTATAAGCACGAGCCTTTATTATATAGTTTTTCCAACTTTTAACAGTTTTTAAAAACTATAGGGGGCGGGATATTTAAACATAGATATGTTAAAATGAACGAGATCTTTGGGCGAGATTAATATTGTGCACATGAGATATTAAACATTGGTTTTAACATTAAAATAGTGGGTTTAGAGGGTATTGAAAATAAAGGGTTTTAATACTATAGAGGTAGGTGTATTTAGGGATTTAATATAATAAGTTAGAAGTCAATATGAATAAAGGGGTAGTGAAATGAAAACAAAACACATGTCAACTCTAATTGAAGTGCAAAAAATAAAGCATTGGTTGTCTTTGTTGTATCAGTTTTCACTTTAACTTAGGATAAATGCATTTTGAGGGTTTACAAATGATTTTTGAAAGGGAATGAGATTAGTTATTTAGGGTTTCACTTTTACTAAGTAAAAATGGATTGCTACTTAGGAAAAAGGGATTATGATTTATGAATAAAGGGTAAATGCTGATGAAGGTGGTTCTAGTGTGGGAATTCAATATTTTTAAACCAATCAATCATCGATCCTTGGGTCTGGTCCCAACAAAAGTCTGAGAAATGCTCTAAGCCTTTTTGAATGATAGTTTAGAACACTGAATATTTGTAGGGGAGGGGAAATTATTGATTTCTGCTTGATGATGCTTTATTACATGATTTCTCAACTTATTTCTACCTACCCATCTTTATTTCTAACATTTTTAGTTCATTTTCATGGGTGCATTTAGGCTTGCAACCCTAAAAAAAATTTCTTTCAAAGCAAAAAACTATCTAAGTCTACATTATTTCATCCAAGGGCTCATATTAAACTGTTGATCTCCTCATTATTCTCTACCTATCTACTGATTGTCAAGTTTTAACTTTCTGATATATCTTTATTCTCTATCTAAAACATAAAATTGAAAGCATGAAAATTTAGGATCAAAATGTTTAATTGATCATGGATTATGGAATTTATTGACACTTTGCACATAATCATTATTCTTATAGTAAAAGTAAAAGCAGTGGCATTTAGACTTGCTCACTTTCAGGTCTTATTTTCATTTCTTTTTTCTATTGGGGTATATATTTTTCTAAGTCCCTTTATGTTTCTTTTAGGACTTTTTACCCTTTTTTTTGGCTTTTTATTATTTTTCATTTTTTTAGAATATGGGAAAACAACTTGCAGAAAGAAATGTATGTACATATTTACAAGACTATCAAAGTCAATTCAAAATTTATGAACCCTATTATTACAGGACCCTAACATCATCCACACATTCATAATATTGTATTTCACTCGAACTACACAAATTATAAGAATTTGGTATTTCCCTCTAACTATCCACATTCTCAGAATTTGATCTCAACAATAAAATTGCAAGTGAATAATGATATCTCAAAATTTCACGCAGTGAATGAAGATGACATGTGAATATTCAAGATATGTAAGAATTTCAAAATATCAAGTAAGCATAGCTGGTCAATATTAAATTGGTTATGCATGTAATCAATGCAACCTCAATTCATTGTTGCTTCCGCTATACCGACCTTTGTAATGATTCGACATGCTTATCTCCTCGTTTGATGCTAAAATCTTTCCACAAGTTGAATGTACCCATTGATACTTGTATTGAAATCAATGTTGGAATTTGGATTTTTCTTTAATATTCACATTAGAAATTTTCTATTAAAAGATTGACTTTTTCATAATAAATTAAATTTTCATTAATAAAGTTTTAATTAACAAATTAACTTTGAATAATACAATCATATTAAAAAAAATTACTTGGAAAAAATCAAAATGCCCTTAACGCACACAAATGACCTTTTTATTTATAATAATAACATATTTTTGTTTTAAATATTTGTTTTTAATATCAAAATTTCTCAATAACCAAATTAATAATCAAATTAAGATTGCAAATAGTTGTCCAAAATTAAAAATACTTGATTGTAAGTCTTGTTCAAAAAAATTGTATAGCCCCTCATAAAAAAGCCACACAATGAAGGTCTATTTTGGAAATCCTTTTATAATTTTAAACATAAAATGAATTACAAGAATGATTAATTGATTTTAAATCAAAATTTGATTTAATGTAGAGTAGAAGAGAAGTAAATAATCTCGAAATCATATGGTTGGTATCTGATGAAGCAGTTGGTATCTACATGAGGTATACATGGACCCCATGTTTGAAGTCGAATCAAGCAAGATCAGAGAATACATCTAGTACATGTAGGATTACACTTTCATCAAGAATTTATTGAAATTTTGGCCGAGCAAAAATTCTTGAATCACTTAGATCAAAATAAATTGTATTCATAAAAGGGACATATATTTGGAAGTATGATCCAAAAGTTATTCATCATCATCCTTGTCCATCTAGGGGGTTGCAAATGAATATATGAAAGCGACCCTTATTTTTTCAATTCGGTCTGCTTATGCTTATACCTTTGACTTTAGAGATAGAATTTCAACCCTAACATAGAAGACTTCTTGTTGAAAATATGTTGTAATGTGCTGTCCTTGATGGAAACCTACTTGGTGAGTTTCCTATGATAAGCAAATGATGTGTTAAAGATGTAAGAATGATGCAGCTACAGATTAGTTCAGATGTGAAAAAGAAAATAATTCCAGTAAGTGCCAACGAAATGATAAATATAATATGTCACAATGTATACACTACTTTTGTGAAGGAAACCCACGTATGGATGCAATGTATATGTTACTTTTGTGAAGGCAATCCGCATATACATTCAGGGTTATCATATACGCAGTTTTTGTGAAGAGAATTTGCGTATACACGGAGAAACGAACGCTCCAAGTTGTGTATGCCTTTTGCGCTCTAAAATTATGATACCAAGGGGCATTACCATGGTATTAGCTCTCCATGGAATTGCATTGTCTATTTGATTCTGTCAAATAATACCATCAGAAGTTGAGTGGTTTTGACTCATGGTATTGGTAAAAGCTAAATCTATTTAAGGAGAAGAAGATCATAGTGTAGGTGTGCATGTGTAAGGGTTGTTGATGAATAAATTTCTCTAAGGAATATCTGCATGGATGAAATCTGTTCTTAATTGATAGATCTGAATCTATGATGCACCCATGGATATAGTCATGGTTCAATATCTCTAGATCTGATGATGATGAATCTGTAGGTTGACCTATTGAAGGAATGATGAAGAAATAGCGCAAGTCTGTTGAAGAAAATGAACAAATCTGGGTAAGTCTTATAGATCTGGGTTGTTCTGCAAAATTTATTTTTCATAGATATATACGCCAGTTGGTTTCAACAAAAGTGCATATATACACGTGTTCGCTTCATGAAAATCGCGTATGGCAGTTAAGGTTTTCTGAAGATTATATACAAAGAAGTATATGCGGGTAAGTGTGTAGGAAAGTGCATATGTACGCAGCTTCAATAAATTAAAGTACCGTATGCTATTTGAATCAATGAATGTTAAGGGTTGAGTTTGTATCTGCATATTTATTCTGAAGTCTGGGTTATTTCTGAAGTTTTGGTTACAGTGTTTTCATTGTTCTAATTGAAGTATTGGGAAAAGGTTATGATTGTTGATAAAGTATTGTATTAACGTTGTTTGATCCAGTATCAAAATTGATGAAATATGGTCTGCAGTGGGTCTGAGGGTTGAATCCTTCAGTATGGAAGTAGAAGCTTCCTACCAGTCGAAGCTGGTGTTATGTACAGGGGGTTGAAGGTCCCTTCCAGGAGTGGCTGGAAAATGATAAGAAAGGGGGTTGGAGCTCCCTTCTAGTAGCAATTGGTAAATGAGTGAAGGTTGCAGCCTTCTGCAATTAGAAGCCTGCGTACTGATATGAATCTACATCAGCACAATGTTGTAAACAATTTTCCATATAATAGATATTGAGGACATAGACAACAGCAGTGGTGGTTTTCTCCCAAATTGGGTTTCCACCTTAAATATTGGTGTTTCATGTGTGTTCCACTTGTGTGATGTTTTATACTGTTGTTACTGCACATATTTACTAATTGTATAACTTGATGCATAACTGGTAAATCTGTTTTAAAGTTTGTTCCTGAGATACTTTATAAACTAGAAATTTATATCAGTATACGTGACTTCCTTTTAGCATATCCACGTGTATACGCGAGTTCGGTTCATAAAATCCACGTATGCAATTTTGCAAAAGAAAAGGTTAAAATATAGATATGAGCTCTAAATACTGATTCACCCCCCCTCTTAGTATTTTTTCCAACAATTGGTATCATAGAAGGTCCTTATGAAGAAGCTTAGCCTCTAGAAGGAAGATCAGCCAAGATGAGCAATCAAGATGGGACAACATCTATTAGGCCTCCACTCTTCCACGGAAACAATTTAATCTTCTGGAAAGCACAGACAAGATCCTATCTCCAGTATCTTGGAGAAAATGTATTGGCTATCGTTGAAGGAGGTTATCAATATCCAACCTCAGTTCCAACATATGCAACGAGGAGAAAGTGTTAGAAAATTAAATATTACATAGAAATGCAACACATAAAATATGCGGAAAATAAAAGCACACAAAACACATAAAACTAGAGAGACAGAAATATACGTGGTTCACCTAGTTTGGGCTACGTCCACCCCGAACAGCCAGTCCTTCCTTTCTATTATCCAACAAAAATGAAGAGACAAAACCTACAGCAGATTTGTTGTAATATCCTCTGTTCCCTCTCACAGTCTTCCACTCTGTTTCTCGGTCCGAGAATACACATACAATGCACAGCCGCAATACAATGCCCTCATAAAATCGAGGGGTTTCCTTCTAGGGAAAAAAACCCTAATCTAAACATAACTTCTACCGTCAGATCATTTGCCTAATGAATGGCTCAGATTGACTAGAAATTACTATACTTTTACAAGGAAATTTTACATCTGTTTTTAGCTTCGAGGGCGCTGCCCCTGAAAACCCCTGCCAAGGGGGGGCTCCGAAAAGCGCTGCCACCCCCCCTGGACCCCCCATGGCAGCGATTAATTACGGGTTTCCGCCCCTTTTAAGGTACAGGGGTCCAATGTTGTGATACAAAGTAAACAAGATAATCAAGATTCACACCCAACAGAAAGAAATATGAAACAAATGCAAAGGTGGTCAACGCACTATTAGGGAGTCTAACGGAATTAGAATTTGTGAAGGTCATGCAATTGAATACAAAAAAGGAAATATGGGACAAAATCATTCTAAGCTATGAAGGTGATACAAAGGTAAAAAGTGCTAAAATCCAAACTCTCAAAATTCAGTATGAAAATATAAGGATGCATAATGAGGAGAGCATTGCCAGTTTCTTTTTACATCTAGATGAAATTTTAAATCATATGAGATATTTGGGTGAAACCATAAATGACGCTACTTTGGTTGAAATTTTTTTAAGATCTATAACTTCAAAATTTGAGTCAAAAGTGTCTGCTATTGAAGAGAAGTATGATCTTAAAAGTATTACTATTGTTCAACTTCATGGAATTCTAACTGCATGTGAAATGAGGAAAGGAGGATCATCTGAAGTGAAAGAAGTCATCTTTATAGCTTCTACAAAAGAAAAGGAAGTACAAGAAATAGAAGGACCAGGGTATGTTTCAGAAGAAGATGATGTAAATTCTGTAAAGAAGCTCCAACTTGGCACTGGAAGGTTCAGAGGTAAGCTTCCTTTCAAATGTTTTTCTTGTGGAAGATTTGGTCATTATGCTGCTAACTGTCCTCATAAATAAACACATGAAAAAGGAAATGAAGTAACAAGAAGAAATAAGAGTCGGTTTAACAGTAGAAAAAGTTATTATACTCATGAAGATAGTGATGGGTTATCAGACAGTGAGGAAGAATCTCATCAAGATCGTAGACTTCTCATGGCATTTGAAAAATATTCTAGGGAAGAAAAGGATATCTTTATGGATGCTCTAGAAGACAATGATTTTATTGAAGAAAACAATCAGCTCAAAATACGTTTGGAAGAGAACAAAACATCCATATAAACTCTAAAAAATCAGCTGGAAGAAAAGGAGAAACACAATGAGAAATTAGAATGTGAAGTAGTAAGTCCAAGAAAAGAAATTGAGAAAGTAAAGACCTTGAATCTCAGATTTTCTAAAGGATATGAAACCATAGATGAAATTATCAAGGTACAATGTTCTCCTCTTATGAAGACAGGTCTTGGATATGTCAAAGAATCTTCTCAGTCTTCAGCACCAAACTATCCAAAAGCAACTACAGCCAGACTATAGCATTATGCCACTCAGCAAGGAAACAAAGAAACATTATAGGTAAAACAAGAGAATCTCAATATAAAGAACGTTAACAGGAATACCTTTCAGAGAAATATCAATCAACAGGTAAACACAAATAGAAGGCTCCAGATCAAGGAATTTTTTTTTTCAATGGATAATGTTTCTCATCTCATAATTTTGGTCATAAAGTTGTTCAATGTTTTGCATACAAAACCATCAGGACTAGAGAAGCAACAAAGAAAAGAATTGATACGATAATAAAGAAGAATATATATAACAAATTTTCTCCTCTTCAAAATGAAATTGAATGTTCTTATTGCAATAACTTTGGTCATGAAGAATCTGAATGTAGGAGAAAACTTCAGCCAAAAGAGCATATACCTTCAACTTCCAAAGTATGGAGAAATAAGGAATTACAGGTTGAGAACTGTGGCATATCTCTATTTGCAGAAGGAGAAGAAAATCAATGGTACATTGATAGTGGATGCTCAAAACACATGACAGGTGACAGAAATAAGCTTCTTGCATACAATGCTCTAGAAAGAGAAAAGAATGTTACTTTTGGAAATGATACTCCATCTTTCATTAAGGGAAAAGGTTATGTTTTTCTAAAGTAAAATGTGAAAACAAACAATGTGATGTATGTGTATGGATTAAAGCATAACCTATTAAGTGTAAGTCAAATTTTTGACCAAGGAACTGAAGTTGTATTTAGCTCAAAATAATGTGTAGTACGTGATCTTGATACAGGAAAAACAATTATGAAAGGAAATAGAACACCAAGCAATTTCTATGTATTGAAAAGTTGTAGAGAACAATTTTACCTGGGTAAATCTTCAGAAAATTGGTTATGGAATAGAATATTGGGGCATTTGAGCTTCTCTCAAATCAACAAATCTAGCAGACTCAAATTTTCTCATGATCTTCATAATATTACTCTACCTGAAAGTACCATATGCAAATCTTGCCAATTCCGTAAGCAAACCAGAGTGAAATTTAATGCAAAGGAAGGATCAACAAGTAAGTCTCTTGAACTCATTCATATTGATATATGTGGAACCATGACAAAAAGGTCACCCCATGGAGAGCAATACTATATTTTTTTTATTGATGATTTCTCTAGAATGTGTTGGATTAGGTTGCTAAAGCACAAAGATGAAGCATTCGAAAAATTTCAGATCTTCAAAGCATTGGTTGAAAATGAATTAGATCTAAAAATCAAGTGTCTTAGATCGGATCGTGGAGGCGAATATATATCAAATGATTTGTTTGATTTTTGTGAACAACATGGCATAAAAAGACAGTTTTCTGTAGCTGGTACCCCACAACAAGATGGAGTAGCAGAAAGAATGAATAGAACAGTTGAACAGATGGCTTGGGCTATGCTTGATGATTCAGGGACACCTGACACATTTTGGGGAGAAGCAACACATACTACGGTAAATATTATTAACAAAGCATGTGTTCATTCTAATAGTGATAAAACTCCATATGAGCTCTAGTATGGTAATCTTCCCACTATAAAGCATTTTAAATTTTTTGGAAGAAAATGTTTTATCAATAACAATGATGAAAAGCTTGGCAAGTTTGAACCTAGAGTAGATGAAGGAATATTTCTTGTTACTCTTCTAGAATTAAAGCATATAAATGTTACAATAAAAGACTTCGGAATATTTTTGAATGCATTGACGTTGTAATTGATGAATCCCTCTCAGCTCCAAAAGGAGAAATTCAAACAAAAAATGAAAATGATCATGATGTATATATTCTTGCATCTAATAGAGATAATATAGAAGGTGAACCAAATGAATCAACAGAATAAGATCTATCTGAAAAGGCTCCATCTAGGTATGTTATAAAGAATCATCCAAAATCTCAATTTTTGGAAGAAAAGGGATCAGGTGTCTACTAGCTATCTAGCATTTTTATCCACTATTGAACCACAAAATATCAATCAAGCTAGCAAAGATGAATGTTGGATTCAAGCCATGAATGAAGAACTTGATCAAATTGAAAAGAATCATACTTGGGAACTAGTTCCAAGACCTCATGATAAAAATGTTATTGGAACAAAATGGATATTAAAGAACAAGATAAATGAAAATGGAAATGTTATTAGAAACAAGGCTAGACTTGTTTGTATAGGGTATGCTAAGAAAGAAGGTATAGACTTTAAAGAAACATTTTCTCCTGTAGCTAGACTTGAAGCCATCAGAATGTTTCTTGCTTTTTCAAGCTCTCAACAAATCAAAGTTTATCAAATGGATGTTAAATCTGCTTTCCTCAACGTTGATCTAGAAGAAGAAGTTTATATAGAACAACCAGAAGGATTCATTTTGGGAAATGATGAAAAACTTGTTTGTAATCTTAAAAAGGCTTTATATGGTCTCAAAAAAGCTCCAAGGGCATGGTATTATCATCTTGACAAATTTCTTCATCAACAAGGATTTTCAAAGGGTTCTTCTGATAGAAACTTATACACAAAAACTGAAAATGATAAAATATTGATTGTGGTTGTGTATGTTGATAATATCATTTTTGGATGTAATGAAGAGTCCATGAGTCATAAATTTGCTTCTGTTATGAAACAAGAATTTGAAATTTCTTTACTTGGGGAACTAACATTTTTTCTTGGCTTACAAGTGCAACAAGCAACCAATGGCATATTTTTATCTCAAGAAAAATACCTCAAGCAAATTTTGAAGAAGTATGGGATGGAATACTGCAAACCTATAAGTACACCAATGATAACTGGGTATAACCTCACTTCTCATGATGATTCTCCCGTATTGAATCAACCAAAATACAGATCCATGATTGGAAGTATACTTTATGTAACCGGGACAAGACCAGACATTATGCATGTAATTGGGATTGCTGGATGATTCCAAGCTAATCCAAAAGAGTCTCACCTTTAGGCTGTCAAAAGAATCTTCAAATTTATACAAGGAACTCAAGAATTTGGACTATGGGATCCTAAGGAAACTGATCTCACTCTTCATTCTTACACAGATGCAGATTGGGCTAGAAATGTTAATGATCGGAAGAGCACTAGTGGTGGTGCATTCTTTATGGGGTCGCGATTAGTATCTTGGTCCAGTAAGAAGAAAAGCTCTATTGCCTTATCTATATTAGAAGAAGAATATGTGGCTGTTGCATCATGTTGCACACAACTTCTTTGGATGATGTAGACCTTACAAGACACTCAAATCACATGTTCACCTCCCATATCCATTATGTGTGATAATACAAGTGCCATCATTATCTCAAAGAATCCTATTATGCATTCCAATACCAAGCACATCTCTATCAAGTATCATCTATTACGTGAACAAGTGCTTGAACAAAAGGTGAAATTGGAGTATGTACCCTCCAAAGAACAAGTTGTTGATATATTTACTAAAAATCTTCCTAGGGAAGCCTTCAAATATCTCAGACAAAAGCTAGGAATTGTATCTCCTGCTTAGAAGATCAGATCTACTTAAATTCAGAAGATTAAATTGGATACGTGGATTTCATAAAGGACACTCACGTATATATGCGAGTTTATACACAAAAAACCATGTATGGGTTTTTGCTGGCACAATTTTCTGGGTCAGCATTTTCAAAACAGTTGTGGTGTTGTTGGGTATCTCTGGTGATGTTCCAGTTCTTACATTTCTGTTTCATTCTCTAATATATTTTTGATAAATATTCCTTAATTATTTGTTGTTTAAAGTGTTCAGGATGCAAAATCTAAGGGGGAGCACTTTTCCTATGGGAAAGGATGCATTGTTGGCATTCTAAGTGGTTGCTATGGTCTGATCTCATGATTGAGATTCATTGGTTTTGTTTATAAAATTCATTTGATGAAAATTTTATGTTGAGATCATTGATGTAAGTATGAGTCCTTGGTGATAGGAATGGTCATACTTGGTTGAGTTATAAAGTCACGTAATTCATTGAAAAATATGTCTAAAGATTCAGCATGAACTAAGGGGGAGCATGGTAAATTCGATGCACTTTAGATCTATAGAGCTTATCTTTATAAAAGGGAAGATTCACCGTGTTTTGGTTTTGATCCACCCTTTGCCCTTCATTTCAAAGGGGGCGAATATCTTGGTGTTTGAATAATGGTTATGATTATTGTATTTATCTATTATGGTGATCAAACACCATCATGGTTGTAATCAAGTCCAAAGGGGGATATCGTTAGAAATATGATGTAATGTGTTGTCCTTGATGGCAACCTACTTGATGAAGTTGTCCTTGTTGGAAACCTACTTGATGATTTGCCTATGATAATCAACCTATGTGTTAAAGATGTAAGAATGATGTAGCTACATATTAGTTCAGATGTGATAGAGAAAATAATTCTAGTAAGTGCCAAAAAAATGATAAATATAATATGTCGAAATGTATATGCTACTTTTATGAAGGAAACCCGAGTATGGATGCAATTTATACGCTAATTTTGTGAAGGAAACCTGTGTATACATTCAAGGTTATCATATACACATTTTTTGTGAAGATAAGTTGCATATACATGCGGAAACGAACGCTTCAAGTCGCGTATGTCTTTTGCGCTCTAAAATTATGATACCAAGGGGCATTACCATGGTATTATCCCACATTATTGAGAGTTTCATTTTCTATTTGATTCCATCTAAGAATACCATTGAAATTTGAGTGGTTTTGACTCATGGTATTGGTAAAAGCTAAATCTATTTAAGGAGAAGAAGATCATAGTGCAGGTGTGCATGTCTAAGGGTTGTTGACGAATAAATTTCTCTAACGAATATCTGCATGGATGAACTCTGTTATTAATTGATAGATCTGAATCTATGATGTGCCCATGGATATAATGATGGTTCAAGATCTATAGATCTGATGATGATGAATCTCTAGGATGACCTACTGAAGCAATGATGAACAACTAGTGCAAGTCTGCTGAAGAAAATGAATAAATCTAGGTAAGTCTTATAGATCTGGTTTGTTCTACAAAATTTATTTTTTACAGATCTATACGCCAGTTGGTTTCAACAAAATCACGTATATATGCGTGTTCGTTTCATGAAAATCCCGTATGGAAATTAGGGATTTCTGAAGATTATATATGCAGAAGCATATGTGGGTTGGTGTGCAGGAAAGCGCGTATGTACACAAATTTAGTAAAGCTAAGTAGCGTATGCTATTTGAATCAATGACTGTTCTGGGTTGAGTTTGTATCTGCATATTTATTTTGAAGTCTGGGTTATTTCTGAAGTTCTGGTTATAGTGTTTTCACTGGTCTAATTGAAGTATTGTGCAAAGGTTATGATTGTTGATAAAGGGTTGTATTGACATTGTTTCATCCAGTATGAAAATTGATGAAATGTGGTCTGCAGTGGGTTTGAGGGTTGAATCCTTCAGTATGGAAGTAGAAGCTTCCTGCCAGTAGAAGCTGGTGTTATGTACAGGGGGTTGAAGCTCCCTTCCAGGAGTGGTTGGTAAACGAGAAGAAAGGGGGTTGGAGCTCCCTTCCAGTAGCAACTGATAAACGAGTGAAGGTTGTAGCCTTCTACCAGTAGAATCTTGCGTACTAATATGAGTTTGCATCAGTACACTGTTGTAAACAGTTTTCCATATAATAAATATTGAAGACAGAGACGACAAAAGTGGTGGTTTTCTCCCGAATTGGGTTTCCACCATAAATCTTGGTGTTTCATGTGTGTTCCACTTGTGTGATGTTTTATACTGCTATTACTGCACATATTTACGGATTTTATAACTTGATGCATAACTGGTAAATCTGTTTTAAAGTCTATTTCTGAGATACTTTATAAACTAGAAATTTATATTAGTACACGTGACTTCCTTTCAACATATCCGCGTGTATACGTGAGTTCGGTTCATAAAAATCCGTGTATGCAAGTTTGCAAAAGAAAATTTTAAAATATAGATATGAGCTCTAAATACTGATTCACCCCACCCCACCCCCCCCCCCCCCTTCTCAGTATTTTTCCCAGCAACTTCAAAGTTGCAATTTTCTATGAGTTTCTTCTTCCTTTAAAAAAAAAATAGGAATAATAAACCCTTGTAGGCATCTACAATGCACTAGGAAATTTTGTTAAAGTGTTTACTG
This sequence comes from Pinus albicaulis, assembly GCA_034641835.2. NCBI lineage: Eukaryota > Viridiplantae > Streptophyta > Pinopsida > Pinales > Pinaceae > Pinus > Pinus albicaulis. The sequence continues at coordinate 209,252,018 of CM076583.1, read as the reverse complement.
TTAACATAAGTGGTTTTTTTAATTGCTATTTTCATATCTTTGGCTATAGTGATACATTACAACCCTATTCATCTAGATAGAGATTTCCCATTAGTATACCCAAATATTACTCAAAAAAAAGAACCACAAGTAGATTATGATGGATTCATAAGGCCAAACCCCAAAAAAAATCATCCTCAATCATAGTTGTACAAATATCAAGGTCCAATGGTCCTAACTCAAAATAACTTCTAGACACTTATAAATATAGAAATCATAGGCATGGAAGAATTAACCAAAGGCAGGACTAGTGATCTTCCACCACAAAAAATAAATCACAAAGGAAAGACCTATCAAGAAATTCGAAACCTTCAATAGCCTTAATACCAACTTTCAAATAACTATTGTCTAAGAGTGAAGTGGTCATGGTAGTGGTACCAACTAAAGGTCCATAGAAATGGATTGAAGATATGGGCCTAGACTCCCTTTATCTCCATGTCATAATTACAAAATGGGAAACAAATGAACCAGATCCAATGTAGAGCACCAAATCCACATACATAAGAAATATTTGATCAAATCTAAGACTTTCCTTCTACAATACATCATAGATAATACCTCTCCCTCCTCGAATTTGGTTGTTACCTTGAATCATTATATAGATCCATCTAAATATGTTAATTAGGAAAAGTGAGGAGGTAAAAAATAAAAAAAACAACTCTTACAACAGATAGGATAAATTCTCCTAAACTCTAAGATAATTACTTTGATTATGGAGGCATTCACATCTTAAACACGTTCTATTCAAGGAAGATCATTCCTTAGAATATCACTAGTAAAAAATGAAAATTCAATCATAGGCTCCTTTAATGTAGAATTTATGAAGATTATCCAACAATAATTATGATTTAAAGAACTAAGTGTTCTAGTGACCAAGTAGCTAACATTTCATCCATATTCTCGATTAACTCTCAAAGCATTGCAATTGATGAGAATGGCCAAGAAGTGGTGTTGGAAATCATAAAACATCCTAAATATTTTATCCTCGCTAAATTTTTGGTTCCCTCTAGAGTCTTATATACTCTTTCCATACCTATAAGTTCAAAGGTGGAAGGTTACCTCCCAAATGATGATGGTGCACACACACTAGGAGATAGCAAGGCTATCATGAAGGGCTAAGTAATATTCATCCTCCAATGCATGGGTATATTGGATCATTGGAGGGGATTTAAATATCATTAAATCATTGAATTAAAAGCAAGGGTGAGTATATCATTTGGAATTATATGTAAAAAATATTTAGAGAATTATTGCATTATCTATCCCTTTTGAATATATAAATTCTCAATTCAATATTCATCTAGAACAATAAGAGATGTGGAAATCAACAATTTTCTCCCATACTGATATTTTCCTAGTCTTTATGAATTTATTAGAGGATGATCTCTTCTTAGAAGCATCAATCCTCCCATCAGAGGATAAAATTACTATAAACAACACTTGAATACATGGAGCCATGTGGAGAAATAAAAGGCCATTGTGCATGACGAAAAATTCATTTGCTGACAGAATCCAATGGATTTCATGAAGAAAAATGAAGCCTGTCACTTGGATCCATCGGTCAGAAGAGTCTTTGGCAGCCTATGCCAAAGTGATCAACTAGTAATGGAAGCCGCTTATAGTCAAGAAGAGTCTATGTCTTCTAATTGATGATGATGTAGCGAAATCACATTCATTTTCTTTTTCATTTTGGGAGAAGTTCCAAGATTGACATGTCGAGTGACCTGGAGAATGATTTTAGACATTGAAAGGTATTTGTGAAGTAGTTTCTTAGTTGTAGAAAATGAAATTATGCTCCTTTCCCTCATAAAAATCTCACAAATTTGAAAATCGAGATACCTTCAGGGGCATAGGTGATATCTAAAAATTATGATATCGAATT